>CP092867.1:126616247-126887139 GCA_030710605.1 Cordylochernes scorpioides
TTGTAAACGAAGAGTGATTTTGTACACAAAGAAGGTTTTTCAAACACTTGATGTGTCCTCCGGCACGTATACAAGCAGATACGGTGAGGCATACTGTCTGTGCTTAGAACATGTAAGAAAACATGTACCTATGTTTCCCCACGTGACGCAGCGGAGCGTGACCTCGGCTGCACGGGTGAGTCAGTTGTTGTTTTGCTCTCTGTATAGATGGACATTAAAACATGGTGGCAGCGATAACTGGATAAAATACGAACCCGTATATCGCAAAATATCGATTTTTGCGTACCTTGGAAGATAATTCAACATGGCTCAGATTCAACCTCCAGAAACTTTCGACTTCTCGACTCCCAACGAATGGCCCAAATGGAGGAAAAGATTCGAACGATACCTCGTGGTCAGTGGAATGAAGAAGAAAGAGGAGGCGGACAAGATCGATTTGTTCATGTACTTGATGGGCGACCGCGCGGATGATATATTCAAGACCTTCAAGTTCGAAAAGGAGGAAGAGGCAACGAAAATTGATTCCGTCCTCAAGGCGTTCGACAGCCACTTCTGTGTCAGAAAGAATATTATCTACGAACGTGCGAAATTTAATTCAAGAATCCAAGAGGATCGGGAGCCAGTGGACGAATTCATCACTTCATTGTACAAATTGGCTGATAGTTGCGAATTTGAGGGTCTTCATGAGCAGTTGATCCGTGACCGAATAGTGGTTGGAGTGAGGGACAAAGCTTTGTCTGAAAGAATGCAGTTGGACAGCGAACTGACTTTGGAAAAGGCGGTGAAAATGGTTCGACAGCAGGAAGCCGTTCGACAGCAGCAAGTCGACCTGCAGCGTCCCTCAACAAGCCAAAAGGTCAGTCAGGTGAAGTTCAACTCGAAGAAACAATCACCGAAACAACAACAGCAGCCTTCGAGGAAGAAGGAGAAGTCAGCCAAAACAAGATCACGATGTCCAAAATGCGGAGGTTTCGCCCACAAGGAAGGACAGGCTTGCCGTGCTGAAGGACAGAAATGTAACCTGTGTTCAAAAACAGGCCATTTTGCAAATTGCTGCCCAGATAAGCAGGCGAAGACTGCGGAAGTCAAAGCTGTTTCTGAACTTGATGAAGAAATTGGTTTTCTCCTGGAGGTCTCAGCTGTGGAGGATTCATCTAATCTCGATGATGATGAAGGCGAGTGCAGGAGGCGATGGACAGCAGAAATCCAAGTGAACGGGAAAAAGGTGAAGTTCAAGCTCGGCTCCCAGGCGGATGTTACATGTGTTCCTCTGTGTCTCTTCAAGAAGATAATGGGACAGCAACGACTAGTGGAAAGTGATATCAACATTAGAGCTGCTGAATTCTCCGAACTTCAGACTGTGGGTATGTTTGTTTCAACGCTGCGAAATGGCAATTATGAAATCAAGGAGAAGATTTATGTCATTCGTCGTTTGAGTGAACCTCTTCTGAGTCGCCGGGCATGTGAGCTCTTGAACCTGGCGAGGCGGATTGAAGTGGTTGCGACGAGAATTAACCCGATCAAGGAATTCCCCGAAGTATTTGAAGGACTGGGACAGATCGGAAACCCTTACGAAATCAAATTGAAACCTGGAGCAAAACCATATGCTGTGCATACTCCTCGAGGGGTACCAATACCTTTGATGGAAAAGCTCAAAACAAGATTGGAAGAGCTCGAGAAGGCGGGAATCATAGCACAAGTTAACGTTGCGACTGAATGGTGTGCACCGACTGTGATTGCTGGTAAACCGAATGGCGACATACGACTCTGTGTGGATCTCTCAAGGCTGAACGAACATGTACAGCGCGAAGTGCATCCCATGCCAGTGGTGGAGCACATGCTGGGGCAACTGGGGGAAGCAAGATTCTTTTCGAAACTGGACGCGAACAGTGGCTTTCACCAGATTCCGTTGAGCCCGGACTGCCAGCATTTAACGACCTTCATCACTCCTTTTGGGAGATATAAATACTGCAAAATGCCATTTGGAATCTCACTCGCCCCAGAGTATTTTCAGAAAGTTATGTCAATAATCTTGCAAGGCATGGACGGTGTAATGTGTTACCTGGACGCTATCCTGATATTTGCCTCCGACTCCAAGACTCACGATCGAATTCTTCGTTTAGTGCTCCGAAAACTGAAAGAGGCGAAAGTTACACTAAACAAGGCCAAGTGTGTCTTCGGCGTGCCAAGAATTAATTTTCTTGGGCACATACTGGATGAAGACGGTATTCGACCAGATCCAGCGAAAATCGAAGCAGTGGCGAGGATGCCTGCTCCGACAGATGTTCATGGCGTAAGAAGATTTCTTGGCATGGTGAACCATCTGGGACGCTTTGTGGAAAATTTATCTGAAATTGTGGCTCCACTGAACCAGTTGTTGGTAAAAGGTCAAGACTTCGTTTGGGATTGCAGCCAGGAGCGAGCATTCCGAAGGTTGAAAGAATTGCTCACGACTCAACCCATCTTGGCAGCATACGACGTCAGGAAACCAACTATGGTGTCATCCGACGCATCTTCATACGGCTTGGGAGCGGTACTGAAGCAAGAAGGTAAGAATGGAATCTGGCGACCTGTTGCTTATTCTTTTAGAACTATGACACCTACCAAAAAACGATATGCTCAGATCGAGAAAGAGGCTCTCGCAATTACATGGGCTTGCGAACGTTTTCAAGATTTCCTGCTTGGAAAGCGTTTCCGAATTGAGACCGACCATAAGCCTCTCATTCCTCTATTTTCGACGAAAGAATTGAGTTCGCTGACCCCAAGACTGCAACGTTTCCGAATGCGTATGATGAGGTTTGGATTCGAAATAGTGCATATCCCTGGAAAGGAGCTGCTCGATGCCGATGCATTATCCAGACAACCACTTCTTACAACCGAGGGAGGTGAAGACGAACGGCCAACCTCAGCGCATATAAATGCAGTTCTCTCGAGTATAACCGACAAAGACGAGATGTTGACGAAGATTTTTGAAGCTCAACAAGAAGATACGACCCTGAAAGCAGTAGTTAACTACCTTGAGAAAGGCTGGCCAGATAAGAAGAAAATGTCACAGGCTCTGCTCTCTTATTGGCATGTCAAGGATGAACTCGGCGTTCAAAATGGACTACTGATGCGTAGCTGTCGTCTTGTTATTCCAGCAAGTATGAAACTGGAGATCCTAGATAAGTTGCACGCTGGGCACTTCGGGATTACAAAAACAAGACTTCGCGCACGTGAGACGGTATGGTGGCCTGGAATTTCGGAAGAGATCGCGGAAACAGTCAGAAAGTGCAGTGTTTGTATCCAGGAAGCCGTCTCAAAACATGAACCTTTGATACCAACCAACTTTCCTACACGACCGTGGCAAAAGATTGGAATGGATTTGTTCAAGTTCGAGAATAAGTAGTACCTAGTCGTCATTGACTATTATTTTCGCTTTCCTGAAATGATTCAGCTGGATCGGCTCACAGCCAATGTGGTGGTGCGTAGTTGCAAATCCATATTTGCCCGACATGGAATACCAGAAACTGTTGTAAGCGATAATGGGACGCAATTTGGAGCTGCTCGTGAGTTTGCAAATTTCGCAAGGCAGTACGGAATCACACATGTCACTTCAAGTCCTCGATTCCCGCAGAGCAATGGGATGGCAGAAGCAGGTGTGAAAATTGCTAAGTTGATCCTCAAGAAAAATCAAGACCCATCACTTGGACTCCTGGAGTATCGATCGACCCCTTTGGAGAGCGGTTACAGCCCTGCTGAACTACTCATGGGACGTAAACTCCGAACGACTTTGCCAATTGCACCAGAGAATCTTAATCCAAAGTTGGTGGACTCTCAGACCCTGAAAAGAAAGGAGGGGAGAAGGAGAAAGGATATGAAATCCAGATATGATCGACGCTGCGGAGCTACGGACATGGAGGAGCTATCCGAAGGTGACACGGTTTGGATTACAGATATGCGAACCTGGGGGATTGTAAAGCAGAAAGCATCGACACCAAGGTCATATATGGTTGATACTCCAGTTGGGACTTTACGTCGAAACAGGTTCCATCTACGAAAAGGAGTTACAGTGCAATATCCAGCCGACCCATCGACGCCGACCTTTTCGGGGGAGGAACTGGTTGAAAATGAAAAGACCCCAGTTGTGGATCATCCCTCTAACGACTCAGAAGACGGCCAGATAAGAACCCGGAGTGGACGAATTGTTAAACCTGTGGATCGCCTTCATTATTAGTTATATTATGCATTTAAAGTTTGTAATGTATATATATATTTCAAGTCTTAAAAAGGGGGATGTGCTGAGAACATGTAAGAAAACATGTACCTATGTTTCCCCACGTGACGCAGCGGAGCGTGACCTCGGCTGCACGGGTGAGTCAGTTGTTGTTTTGCTCTCTGTATAGATGGACATTAAAACACTGTCAAACAGTTTTTATGGATTCTTTAATTCCAAGGAAGGCTCGTGAATTGTTGGCTGTATGTGGTCGAGCATTATTTTGTCTGAAAATGGCATTATTAGTCTGCTCAAGAAATGGTAAAAACAACAGGTTGAAACACATCTGTAATGTATAGATGAGCAGTCATTGTGCCTTGAATAAAGACTAAAGAAGTCTTACTTTCATAGTTGATGCCATCCCACACCATGAAGCCAGGAGTATTTTCTGCATGTCTTTCTGCAATACAGTCCTGATAGAATCTTTCTTGAGACCAACGTCTAACATGTATCCTGCTATCAAGAACCCCCAAACTGAATCTATATTCATCAGAAAAATGGCAAAATGCCATTCTTGAGCCCAAAAACGTCTCTCTTCACACCAGCTGAATCTGTTGCTTCTGTGTCTGGCAGAAAGTGGAAATTTTAATAAAGGCGGGTTAATATGGAGTTCTTCTTTGATAAGACTCTCGTTATTTATGGTGTTCAGAGATGGGCCAGATTCACTATGCGCATGTAGAGCTGCATGAATCATTGGTAGAGTTGTTGTCCTGTGTGCTACAACCATCCTCCTAAGGAGAACTGAGCCAGGTTTTCTTGAACTTTTCTCTTCCTCTGACCACTGATACCAAATCTTTACAACATTTTTTTTTATTGCAGCTTTCATTCATAGCACTATCTCTATTCAAAATCCAATATTTTCTGTAGGTCTATGATTCAGCCTCTTATAAAAAATAAAAGAAAAATATAAAAAAAGAGGTGTTGAAGATTGGCCAAATGGCGAGGGAAAAGATAGCAACAGGGAGAAAATTGCAGAGATTCGTCAGCCTACAGGTAATTGAAGACTATTATTCGCAATATACATTTTTTTAAACTTTAGATTGATAAAATTTCGACATTTTTTGTGCAATTATTATGAAAATAATTTAGAAAACTTTCCTAGAGAGTGAAATAATTATAGAAAAATAGCCATTAAAAAAAATAGCTTTATATATATTAGCGTTATTTTTAAAAGAAAATATTTCTGTCTATACATAAATGTCAAACAAAAAGTGTGTGTTGAAATCCCATTCTAAAAAAATGGAGATATTTCAGGTCTTATAGATGATATCTCATTGAAAATTTATCATGTCAAGTCATTTCCCATTCCACGAATGTAACAGCTCATCAGAAATGACTTTATAGGAGAGTTTCAGCCTTTTTGATATTCTTATATTGAGAAAAAAATTAAAAATACAAACGTAAATATAAGATGGTAATTTATTTTGACAAAATATTAATCACAACAACTTTTTCACATCCAAGAACAGAGAGCAAAGAAAGAAATATATTATCATTTACCAAATAAAGTATAATCTCCATGAGAGCAAACACTTTCTAAGTAATACCTCTCTACAAAAGACAGTTTTTATCGCCAAAATAACTTTTCATTAAATAACAGCTCTCCGGAAGAAGGACACCTCTCTGTGAAGGACACTTTGGTTCTACAACTAAGTGTCCTTCAGAGAGAGGCTCTACTGTGTGTATTGAATATAAATAATAAATAATCTATTATAATGTTCTTTCCTTTGGAAATTGTGATCCATAGCTTGCATTTCTTGTTGGTTCTGACATAGATATGACGTGTTTTCTCAAAGATTCCTTCAGTGTCTTCAGAGTTGATTCTATTGATCTCTTATTTTAATAATGCGCCTTTAAGAGCGATTTTGTTCTGCAGCATCGATAAGGAGACCCTATTTTTGGAGGGAAGTCTTGGCTTCGACACGGCGGTGGAATTCTGGAATTAGCTATAGCAAAATCATCACCTCATGGACTCAAAGACTGCTCGGGCATCTTCAGTGTGTGTTTCATGTCCTACCTAGTATATCTCCATCAAAATATCACGTTTGAAAATACCGAAGAAGGATATAGTTAGTGAAATTATTTCATAAAAATAAACAGGAGCTAATCTTGTTTCATCCTATTTCTCCATGTTTGCACATTTGGAGTAAAACAAAGCCAAAGAAGGGGGAAAATAAATTTAAAGAGATTATATACATTAATTCGAAAATTAACGATATGATGTTTTGAAATTACAAACAGGAAGAAACTCAGGAAAAGTTCAAATTGGAATGTAATTGTTAGATCATTATTTTAAAGTGGATAATGAAGAGTATTCTAAAAATTATATACTAGGAAATAAAGGACAATAAACAGTGAAGATATCCACATAACTCTTATATTAATTTCAAAGAACTTGTGTGTATTCCATCAAGGCTTATTCTGCTGATATTCTGACAGCGTTTTGATGAAGTTCCTTAAACTCTAACTTTTCTATAACATATATAACTTCCGGTTAAATCTTAAGACAATAGAAATAATCTAAATGAGCGTCTATATATATATGTTTGTGTTTACCTTTTGGTAATCTCTCCCAAAAATTATAAATTTAAACAATGCATTCTAATCGCCCCAGTAAAAAAAAAGATAAAAGTGATGATAAATAATGAGCCACAACACCCGTCTTGGAAAATGGCTTCGGGCTATGGCCCTCATCAGTACAGGGGCGGCGTCGATTTTATAATATCACTAGACGAATGGCCCGGGCAACGCCCGGGTTTTACCCGAGTGCGTATATATTTTAAAAATGTTTTAATTAAAATACTATTCGTTACAATTATAAATTGGCGCCGTCGATGTCTCTCTTGTGAAACGTCCCGCCCCAAACTGTGTGTGTCTTGAAAATATAAAAATAAAAATGTGAACGGAAAAATATGTCCAGGGTAGCCTAGTGGTCATGGCATCTGCCCGGTAAGCGGAAGGTCGTGGGTTCGATTTCCACCTCTTGACACTTTTTTTATTTTATCCATTCTGACCAAAATCTATCCGTGAACTTCACACAGACAGAATAAGGCAATTATATAAGTAGATAATCCAAATTGTGCCTTATCACACACTATTTTTTTATTTGGCCTTATTACCTTGTGTTTATAATCTATGACGTAATGCCAGCGGCGCGCGCCCGTTGGCTGCCGGCGAGCACGTGACCTCCCTGTGCGCGCGCATCCGTGACAGCGGCCGATGAGGAATTGAGGAATTGAGGAAAGACGGTTGCGACTATATAATAATAATAATATAATAATAATAATAATTATTATTATTATTAATATTATCATTAGATAATGATAATGATCATAATGATGATGCGCGCGCATCCGTGACAGAACCGGCCCATGACGGTCGTGACTATATATAGGGATACGAAAGGAGTCATGAAATCGATCGAATTTGGCAAAATGGGGTTCAAATGGGTGAAGTGATACATACACACATGGCAGATTTTCAGACTAGAATACAACATAGAGTTGCGGGAGAATGACTATATTTTTATTATTATAAAAGTCAGAATGTATATGTTTGTTTATATATCCATAAACTCAGAACTACTGAAATAAATATCACCAAATTCTACATGTCACATCAATTGACCCTGGGAAAGGTTAATTAAGTAAAATATTTTATATGATCAACTTTCCATGCAATATTATTTAAATAGTTGTTCATCTACGTGTCAATTTAACTCCAACGGTATTTTTTTTTTTGGAATTAGACCCCCTCCCCGGCGAAATTTGTTGAAATTATATTTTATTAAAAAATGTGTTCCCCAAAATAAAATGTCCAAAAATATATTTCGTAAATATTTGTTTGTTAATTTAATAATAATTTTATTCTAGTGTTTAAAAATAAAATTCTAAAAACGCCTTTAACAAAAATATAAGGCCAGAAATTATTCTACAAGCGAGTTTCTTTATAAACAAGCGTAGCGTGACAGTAACCTATATGACATGGTATTTCAAACAACCAAGTTCGAGCGTTGGTGTTTTTTATACTTTATTTTTGGAACTATCTTTTTTTAATATTGTTATTTAAAATGTTTGTAATGTTTATTTATATAAAAGGGCGTACCTGGATCTGTAAAGAAAAAAAAGTTTTTTCTCAAAATATTTCGAGTGATTGCTCCCTCTTTATCAATTTATTGTACAGTAAACTTAATTTACAAATTCTTGTAGATCATATGAAAACAACTTTGTCATTGGTCAAAAATGATTAATGATAATTAATTTAAAAAAATTAAATGAAAATTGAAGGGTTTTGTAAAAATAGTAATTCAGTAAGTTATATAATGTGTTTTGAAACAAAATGCCTGGGAAAAAAAGGAGAAACAAGTGAAGTTGACTGCGATTATTAGAAAATAAAATTAAGTTAAAAGAGACACATAAGGTTCGGGAAATTTTTAATATCTATTTACACTGGCTGGGTCCTTCATTCATGCTGTGGCCTCCAGGAACTTCCTATGGTGTGTGTTACCCCTGTAGATAGTATTGTCCCAATCTGGCTGATTGAAGACCATGCTCCACCATGGCAAATCTTCCCTTTGCATACTTCCAAGAAGATTTGTGTTCTTGGAGTCTGGTCCCAAGGAAGCGTCCTGTCTCTTCAATGTAGGATACATTGAGCTTTTACATGGAATCCTATACACGATGTCCTTTGTGTTCCCTATCTCCTCCTTCTGTTTTGTAATTGTATTTCGGACTATTGTCTTTAAAGATGGTGCTTTTTGAAAAAAAAGTGGTTATTCTGGAGTATTTTAAAACATGAGCTATTTTCTCAATTCCTGTTCTATATGACATTATACATTCATTTTTGAAATCTTTTTTACTATGAATACTGTTAATTTTATATGAATGTTTATTGACAAATTCCTTTGTATATCTATTCGCTATTAATTCTTCTTGGATAGTGTTCAATTCTATATATTTAAGTTTATCAGTGGAGCAATGTGTGAAGACACGCTTAGAGAGAGTTTTTATTAGAGAAATTTAATGGCAGATAGGACTAAAGGAGCTGGCATGGAGATATACTGGTGAGTGGCTGGGTTTTCTGTAAACAGTTGTTTGAATATAATTTAATTTATTTTCGAAAAGTATATCTGAAAAGGGTAGGAAGCCATTAGACTCCTTTTCAGTTGTGAATTTTAAGAGGGGGTGAAACCTATTTTAAAATGCCAAGGTATTCTCAATATGGTCTGTAGCCACTATAGCCATCACGTCATCAACATATCTTGCCCAGTACTTATTGGTGGTTTTGAATCTTTCATTTACCAGGGTGTCAAGACAGTTTAAGACGAGATCAGCTAAGAATGGAGAGAGGGGACTTCCCATTGGAATACCATTGACTTGCTGGTATATGCTGTTATTGAAACAGAAATAGGAAAATTCTAAACAGATATCAATTAAATATAAGATTGTATTTGAGAAGGTAACTCTAGATTGAAATCTTTAAAAGTTTTTTCTAAAGTGGTCAGCACTAATTTGTGATCTAGGCAGGTGAATACGTTACAAACATCAAATGATACTAATTAATTATTGTTTATATTAAATATGTTTTTGGAGTATTTCTTCAGGATTCTTGACAACATATTTGAATTTAATACGAATAGGATTGAGTATTTTAACTGGATACTTAGAAAGATTATATGTAACAGAATTACAGGATGCAATAATTGGTCTTAATGGTGTATTTTATTTGTGTATTTTAGGTAATCCATAAATGATAGGCATGGAGGCTTTAATCATTTATTGTTTAGGATTTCTTCTGTTAGAAAACTTTTCTTTTTTCTTTCTTTTAATGTTTTGTTGAACTTTCTTACTAAATCATTAATTCAGATGTTTTCTACTTTTAAATAGGAATTTTTATCGTCTAAAAGTTTATCCATTTTTGTGTGTAATCTTGTTTGTTCAAGATAACAGTGGCGCTTCCCTTGTCAGCTGTTGTGATAACAATACAATAACAACAACAGCAGCTTTATTAGGACATTTACGTCCTGTAAGGACTCGCCATACATCATTTTCATGGTGAAATGAAAAAAAAAAAAAAACATAAACAAAGGAGAGAAGGGAAAATGAAAAGGAAATCAAAGTATTCAACATAACTATGCAAATTGACTATGGAAGGAAATTGTTCTGTAATTTTAGTTCTTAGAGATTACCTTGTTCTCTAACGCTTTATGAAAGTTAAACAATTATATCGCTGTATATTTTTCCCGAACATCATTCTGATTAGCTGAACTGGGTTCACGTAGACTTGGATAATGTTCTTTAAGATCTTATTCCGTTCCTCCTTAACAATAGTGCATTCAGAGATGTAGTGGGTCATTTCTTCTGTGCTTTCAGGTTTGCAGAATTTAAAAATTGCATCTTCCTTTTTAATTATTTGAATGTGACTTTCTCTTAGTAAAGTCGAAGTGATTCTTGTTTGGGTAATGTAACCTTTTATGTCTAATGATAGGTTCCAGGATAAAAATATAGTTCAGGTATTAAATACTTATATAATAATTTATAATTTGAATATAATCTTGTATGATCTTTTTTGCTAAGTCCTGCTGAATTAATTGTTCAGTTTTTGTACGAAACATCCCTGGTAATTCGTTTTGAATGGTCTCATAGTCTATAACATTGTTTGTCCAGGTAAGGCCGCATTGATGGTAAATTGATAAAATAGTCCTGTAGAGTCCAATAGGTTTTCCTGTATTTATGGATATTTATCTTAACCTATTCCAGCATATCTAGGGAATGTGATAACAATACTTCTGTTTGTTCTTAATGATTTTTAGAACATCTTTGTCTGCATGACTGAGATTGTTTGATAAATTATTCTTAGATATCTCTGTTTCTATTAAAACTATCCTATAGGATAGGTTATGTTTGTTTTATTAACCCAATTTAATTTATTAATTAACTAATTAATTTTATTTTTCAACTCAAAATACTTTTTTTATGGCTACTTTTGATTGAATTTGTTTTCTTATCACTTATTTTCTTGAGTTTTTCACTTATTGAATCAAATATATCAGAGCTAAAATTATTAGATAATTGATTTAAAATGTTTTCTTTAATTTTATTTAGCTTACTAATTCGAGTATGGAAATTTTAAGTTATAAAATTTAGAAGTTTGTACCCAATTTTCAGAAAAAAATGATGTAAATTTGCTTTGTTTTTTTTAAATGGGTCTTTTAGTCTTAAGCTAGGAGGAATGAAACGAACTGTAAGGTATTTATGATTGAAAGAAAGATGTTGTTTCCATCGTGATAAATGTTTGTAAATTTCCTTCAGTTTTCTATACAAACATAGGGAAGAGTGACCATATGTGGCCAAAATAGTTTTAGTCAAACGGCGATCCATCAAATAGGTTTATAAAAAAGGACGTACCTGGATCTGAAAAGAAAAAAAAAAACATTTTTTCACAAAATATTTCGAGAGATTGCTCACTATTTATCAATTTATTACACAATAAACTTAATTTACAAATTCTTGTAGATCACATGAAAACAACTTTGTCATTAGTCAAAAATGATTAATGATAATAATAATGTATGTTTTAAAAATTAATATACATTTTTCAATAAGCGGGAGTTCCATATAGACACATTTTAATTAAATATACAACACAACAATAGCCTTTATTGGGCACACGTGCCATACATGATTCTCCCGGTAGGATAAAATAAATAAATAACAAATTAGCATCATAGTTATATACAAATATTGGGTATTGACCGCGACCAATTATCGAGTTGGATCCGGTATCTGTGCTAAATATTTTGATTGAGCTGATTTCCAGTATTTATAAAAAGCGAATGCAAAGGGTCTGGATTTTACGACTTTTGCCATTAAAACAAAAGGCGAATTGCTATTATAGCCGGTCTCTTGACGAAGAATTTCTCTTTCTTCTTCCATTGCCGTACAGTAGAACATGTAGTGTGGAAAATCGAGACTAAATTCACCGTTGCATAAGGTGCATTCTATGATCTTAGTTTTCAATAGTGAAACATGATTAATTCTCTGTACTACAAAAAGGCTTCTTACTTGTGCAAAGATTTTCCTTAAGGTTAGGGGGATATTGTCATTCAGATAGCATTCCATTGTAGGTGATAAATGAAATTATTTATAGTGAGAGTAGAGTACTGATTTTCTTATTCTTACATAATCCAGCTGCAAGGACTGATCGGTTGCCGTTCTAATAATTAGGGGGGTGTATCTTTGTAGAATATCGAAGTCTGTACTTCCAACAAGCCATGAGAAGCCGGTGTTATTAAGTAGCTCTGTTATACTTGTTGGTTGCTGTTTTCTATCCTAAAAATAAGGAAAAGATATGCAACCAAAATTAAAGTTTACTACCACTTTCCTTTTTAATTTTACAAAAAAAAAAAAAAAAATTTTAGAGTTCTAATATTTACATACATCGCACTTTTTATATCAACGAATTTCTCAATTCTACTATATACAAAACACAGAGTATAATACAAAATAGATTATTATACGACTATATTACTCCCCTCCCAGTAACTAAGTTACGTTTCAACAATTAACAAGATTTTGATTTTTTAACATTTCTACACTAGGCAGGATATGGGAGTAATACTCAGTACTACAACAAGATATGTACCTTTTAGTAAATATAATTTCTTATTCTTGAAATCTCACAGGAAGTCGAATTGTTCTTCCGGAACGCGATGTTTTAGCAGTAGGCTCCGAAGTCATGTGATCAGAAACCTTAGATCTTGTCCCAACTGGCTGCGGCGTAACAAGGTCATTAGAGTCTATATCTGCCAATATATAGGCAGGTCGCAGTCTATCAATGGAAACTTTTTCGTTTCTGCCCTTAACACAAATTGTGAAATATTTGTCAGTTCTGGAGAGGACAGTATAAGGTCCTTCGTATGGTGCTTCTAGGGATTTCTTTATCCTGTCAACACGGAGAAAAACGTGTGAACAGGTTGACAACTCCTTTGGCACAAATATTTTCTGAGAAGTATTAACTCTAACTTGTCTTGGTCCCATGAGTTCAATTTGCTTCTGGAGTTTAGCAACAAAAGTTTCAGGTAAGGAAGAAATCTTGGTTTCACACAAGAATTCTCCTGGAAGTCGAATATCTTGTCCATAAACTAACTTTGCAATTGTATATTTGGCATTTTCCTGCAACGCTGAGCGTAACCCTAAAAGGATAGTTGGAAGTGTTTCACTCCACACTTTGCTATTGTGAGCTCTCAACGCAGCTTTATTTGTTCTGTGAAGACGTTCAATTTTGCCATTGCACTGTGGGTGGTAAGCTGTAGTGTGTTTCATTTTAAATCCACACAGTTTAGACAGGCACTTGAATGTTTCAGAGGCGAATTGTGCCCCACGATCAGAAATCAGCTTCTGCGGAGTTCCGAACCGTGGTATCCAATTTTCATAGAAGGCTCTAGCTACTCTCTCTGCTGATATGTTTTCTAGCGGAATGGCTTCCATCCAATTGGTGAATCTATCAATACATGTAAGGCAGTAGGTGTAGCCATTTGATGGAGGCAGAGGACCCACGAGGTCAATATGGACTTCCGTAAATCTCTCTGTAGATTCCTGGAATTCACCTATATTTGATTTGGTATGTCGAGTTACTTTATTTTTCTGACAAGGAATGCAACATCTAGTCCATTGAGGAACATCTTTTTTATATTAGTCCAAATAAATTTCGAAGACATCATATTCACCGTAGATCTGGTACCTGGCTGTGACAAACCATGAATTTGTTTAAACATCCTAAATCTATAAGGTTCAGGAATGTAAGGCCTAATATGATTTCCTGATGTGTCACACCACAAGTGCTTTCCACAAGCTAGAGGATGCTGTTTGAAGTTTAAAGTCGTCGAGGTACTTCGTAGGTGATCAAGTTCCTCATCATGCTTCTGTGCTTCAGCAATTTCATCATAATTAATTAAACTCAACTCTCCTATTATAGAAAGAGCATCAGCCACAATATTGTTCTGACCTTTAACATGTCAAATATCGGTAGAAAATTGCGAAATGAACTGTAATTGACGAATTTGTCTTGGCGCAGCTTTTTCAGGTTTTTGCAAAAATGCAAATATTAAAGGTCTGTGATCGGTGAAGATTACAAATTCTCTTCCCTCTAGTAAATATTTAAAATTTTAAATGAACAAGTAAATTCCAAGAAGTTCTCGATCATAAGTACTGTAATTCTTTTGAGCATTGTTCAGCTTCTTTGAAAAGAATGCAACTGGTTTCCATATTCCATTTTCTTTTCGCTGAATTACTCCTCCAACCGCTGAATCCGAAGCGTCTGTGCTCAAAGACAGAGGTAGCATCGAATTAGGGAAAGATAACAGGGTGGCATTAAGCAAATCTTGTTTGCATTTCTCGAATTGTTTTCGAGCTTCGTCTGTCCATTGAATTTTGCTCTTATCTTTTTTCTTCGCACCTTTAAGATATTCATGCAAAATAGCTTGCGTCTGTGCCGCATCTTTTAAGTAACGCCTATAGAAATTTATCATGCCTAGGAATGTCCTTAAGTCATGTATAGTTGCAGGCAATTTGTAGTCAATAATTACTTGTACCTTATTGGGCAGGGGTTTTGAACCATCTGCTGTGATTAGATATCCCAGAAATTCTAATTCCGTTACGCCAAACACAGATTTTGAAACATTTATCCTGAGCCCATATTTATTTAATCTTTCAAAAATGGTTTTAAGATGCTTAATATGTTCTTCTTCGCTGGATGAAGCTATCAAAATATCATCAAGATAGGGAAAAACAAAATCCAAGCCCCATAATATTTCATGGATGAATCTTTGAAAAGTTGATGGTGCATTTTTGAGTCCAAAATTCATGACATTATATTCATAAAGTCCGAATGGTGTAATTATAGCTGTTTTGCATTTATCTTTTTTTTCAATTGGTATCTGAAAATATGCTTTAAGCAAATCAATTTTGGAAAATATTTTTGTGTCTTTTAAAATATGGTGAAAATCTTCAATGCGTGCTATGGGATATCTGTCTATGACAGTTCTAGCATTAAGTTGCCTGTAATAACCACAAATTCTATGTGAGCCATCTATTTTAGCAACCATGTGTAACGGACTAGCCCATTGTGATTTTGATGGACGTATTATGTTATTTTCTAACATAAATTTGAATTCCTGTTTGACAATAGCGAGTCGTTTGGAATCAAGCTGTCTTGCCCTCGAATGTACAGGATGTCCTTCAGTTGTTATAGAATGTCTAACGTCATGTTCTGGGCATGTTGGAAACAATGCAGGTTTAGATATATTAGGATATTCAGAAAGCAATTTTGAAAATTTAGAATTTTTACACAGGGTTAATGTGTCATTTTTTTCAGAAACAGATGATACAATGCCATTATTTGACAAGTTGGTAACACCATCAATTAACCTTTTCCTGTTTATATCAATAAGTAAATTGAATTTGTTAAGAAAATCTGCTCCTATTATGCCTTTATTAACTTTTGCAATTACAAAGGGCCATTGAAATTCTCGGCGCAATCCTAAATCTAGTGTCAAATATTTAATACCATAGGTTTCAATTTCCGACCCATTTGCAGCTTAAAGCTTGTAATCACTCTTTTGACACCTAGGATGTGCTATAGGAAAAATACTAACATCAGCTCCACTGTCAATCAAAAATTGTAATCCTGAAATTTTGTCTTTTATAAATAATCGATATTTGCGACAATCAATCAAATTATCTGCCGTAGACACTGCCGCCTGTTCTACTGCAGTCTGGAGTTTTCCTGATTTTTCGTCTTATTTATTACCCACTTGCAAGGAGGCTTGCATTTTTCAGGAATACAAGGAGCTCCAAATCGAAAGTGGTAATAACAAAAGCTGCCATTTGGATCGTATTTTCTACGGATTCGGCTACTGGATCTAGATCGTTGGAGTTGAGTTCTAAATGATGGCCTTGATCTTGATAGGTTAATTTCAGCTACTTGTTTTTCAAGTGAATATATTTTTTCTAACAGGTTCTCCATAACATTATGAGAGGTTTGTGAAGAACTAGCCCCACAGACATCAGGAGAAAAAGTCATGTCCATAATCTTATCCGCCATAGATGTTAATTTTGTCACATCTTCATCACTTACAAGCAATATGTTTCTCATTGAGTCAGGTAATTTCTCCAGCCATAAGGTCTTAATTAAATTAGAAGATATATCACTAGTGGCTAAAGATCTCAATTTTTGTAACAATTGACTTGGCTTCATATTTCCAAGTTCTATTCCTGAGATAAGTTTTTTAATTCGAACACTTTCACTATCTTTAAATATATGTGATGATTTAAGACCATGGAATTGTTGTAAATAGTCTAAATATCTACTACCACATGTTCCACCCCATGACTGTATATAACTTCTTATGTACTGCACATAGAAAGCCTCAACTAACATCAATCTGTACCGCGTAAGAATCTAATAAAGTATAACAACTGTACAGATAGAAGGAATGGAGACTAACAGGAGAAAGTTAAGGTTAAAACAAATCAGGCTTAGGTGATCGTAGAAGTAAGGCCTAGCAAAGAAGCTTAAAGTTAGAACCACTATTAATAAATTTATAGTCAATTTTACGATCGCGGAAACCATAAAAGTCGAGTAACGCCCCGTATTTCCGGACCAAGACCGGTTATATCTTCCGTCAAAGAGATAAGCCAGCCCCAATCAGAAGACCATACCTAAGTAGGTCAACCAATAGCCAGCGGCCACGTGGCATGGTCCCGCCAATTGGGAAAGAATCACCTAAATAGGTCAACCAATTAGAAAGAAGAAAGGTCTTGGTGTTAAATCGAGAACCTAGAATAGTTAGTCGACGCTTGGCTCTCAACAAGGTAACACTTGCTCTAAAGATCTCCCTCTCTCCTCATCCCATTCCTTCTTGACGTCAGACGCTTCTTAGTGGAATCTCTGTTTGTTTATTTCACCTTTGGCCCAGCTGTGTCGCCTTCCACCACGACTGCACGGTAGAGTTGACATCGAGGTTCGTCTAGCATCAGGTAACACTGGTCCCAGAGGTCCCAAGATATCACATATATTAAAAAGGCGTGTTTTAGATTCAGTGTATTTAAATTTACTATAGAGAGTAATTATATCCCAAACATTTTCAATGTATTTTGGCTCGTTGTGCAATTAAGTAATTAAACTTTGTTTCTTCGGATGTTATCACATTTATGTTGAATTAAGTTTCAACTTGATAAACCCAAATTTCAGGTTTATCTGTCCAAAATGGAGGTATTTTAATGCTTACCTTATTAATTTATTGAGTAGACTCAGCTTCCATTCTTGCATGTTCTTTTTTATCTTCCATCTTTTCGAGAAAAACAAATAATACGGCTCACCAATGTTGGTTGTTGTTTTCTATCCTAAAAATAAGGAAAAGATATGCAACCAAAATTAAAGTTTACTACCACTTTCCTTTTTAATTTTACAAACAAAAAATATTTTTTTGAGTTCTAATATTTACATACATCTCACTTTTTATATCAACGAATTTCTCAATTCTACTATATACAAAACACTGAGTATAATACAAAATTGATTATTATACGACTATATACTTTTTACTAGTCTGATATTCTGTTTTGAAGAAATTGAAAGGTCCCACAAATGTGCCAAACAAATTGAAGGTAGCCTGCTGCCGTCCATTTTAAGAATTCTAGTACAGAATTTTAAAGTTAGTTTTTTCACTGTGATATCAAGAGAGTTTCTTCCTGTTTCGGCCCTCAAAATATAGCCCGGAGTAAAGCTTGGAAGGCACAGAAAACGTCTGAGAAAGGTATCCTGGATTCTATCTAAGATTAAGGCTTGATCATGTGCCCAGATTGGAGCCGCATAGAGTAGGACTGTCAATATCATAGAATCCAATAATCTCATACTTGCATGGAAGGATTTGAGCTTGGACCTCAGAATAATCTCCCCCACAGCACCCATCGCGGCCATGGTCCTGCCTCTATAATTTAAGGCAACTTGAGTGAAAGAAATCGAAGGGGTGAGCGGGTAGCCCAGGTACGTATATTTTGATGTAACACTTAAAGGACTTTGACCCCAATACCATCTTTCTGAACGCGCCACCTTTCCTCCATTACGTAAAACCATTATTCTTGACTTGTTTTCGTTCAGAGTTAGTAAGTTAGTTTCTAGATAGGTTTTCAGTATATTGATTTTCAATTGAAGGTTTATTTTAGAATCACCGATCAAAACAATATCGTCGGCATATAGGAGGAGGTGTATGTTTCCGAAATTGGGTAAGTATATTCCCTGACAATCCCGAGTCATCAAATATTTTAATCAAATCATTAATAAAAAGTAGGAATAGGCATGGGGATAGTGGGTCACCTTGGAGCACCCCCGAACGAATTTCAAATAATTCAGTGATAGAATTGTTCCAACGAACCGCAGCGGTCATGTCTTCATAATAACATTTAATTAAGTTGACAAATCGGTGATTCAGTCCTATTTTGATTAGTTTTGTCCATAGCAATGCGTGAGGAACCGTGTCAAAAGCTTCTTTTAAGTCTACGAAGAAGGAGTAACATTTACCTCTTTTCTTCCTTAGGGGCAAGTTGGATTACAGATGTCAATATGAAAATATGATCTTGACATGAGTGAGCAGATCTAAAGCCCGCTTGATTCTCTGGGATAATATCATTAGTTTCAATCCATTTGACTAGGCGGGACCTAAGTATTGCTATAAATAGTTTCGCGAAATTGCCCAACAGTGAGATTCCGCGGTAGTTGGATGGATTATCAGAATCGCCATTTTTAAAAATCGGATGAATAATAGACTTCGAGAAGGAGGATGGGAATACGGCTGATCTTAGTATTCTGTTGTATAGAACTTTGAGTAACAGTAAGTAACTGTGGGGAAGGAGCTTAATTGCTTCGTTCGGTACCTCGTCGATTCCAGCTGCCTTACAGTTCTTTAAACGCGAGATTTCTTCTATTATCTCCTTCATTGTAATTCCCGCCAATAAGCCTGCATTCACTGAAAGCGTGTTTAACATAGGAAGGATATATTCTGTTGATGTTTCAGATGAGAGTAGTTTGTCGTAAAATTGGTGCCATTCTTGAAGCGATATGTTTCCTTGAATGAAACTTCTTTTTTTATAAATGCCTATTGTTTTCCAAAAGTTTTTAGAGTCATGAGTATTGCTTGATAAATTTACATGCAATGATTGGTAGTATTTTTTCTTTTTATCTCTAATTAATGCAGCATAGAATTTCTTTTTTGAAATATAGTTAACACGGTGTGTTTCCTTTTTTTATTTCATGTAAATTTTAAGATGGGATTTAGTATTCTTTTTTGTTAGATAACATTCTCGATCAAACCAGGGCTTTGAATTTGGGTTCAATGTTTTAGATCTTCTCTGCATCCCCGCTTTGCCCATAGTATCAATGATTTTATCAGTTAAAAGCCTCATTGTACTATCTATTGAGTGATTCCAATTCAGGTGTATTTCATTTAGTGCCTGCAAGAAAAACTGTGAGTTCTCATGTGTCGATCTATAACTTGTTAAAGGTGTTGGATTTGTATGTCTCGAGTAATTCACCATCGACTGTAATGAAGTAATTCTGCGATCAAAACCGGGCAGTATAAGGGCAGACAAGGTGATAGGGAGATGGTCCGAGTATGGAGAGCATTCGACTTGGAAGTTCTCAATTAGATCCAAAAGCAAGGGGGTCACCACAAAGTAATCCAGAACGAAGAGCCACGGTCTGAGATGTAAGTAAAATTGCCATTTTGATCTGCCATCGATCTGCCATTTAATATTGTCAGTAAACTATTGTCGAGGAACTCAACAAAATGGGTTGCATTTGGAGAGATCATCTTATCACTGGAATTACGCTGTGAGAAAATATTTGAAGAGAGCGCAAATACATTGTGAAAACCGCCCATAGATCCCGTTCGAATGTTAAGGTCACCCGCCAGCATTATTTCATAGCCACATAATAATCTTTCCTCAATAAACCTAAATAGTTTTTTTAAGTTGAGTTTAAAAGTATCACCAGGTGGTAAATATGCGACTAGTATACATAGTTTACATATAGAGGTTTGTTTAAAACAAATTGAAATCCAGTTAGGCTCAATTACTATTTTGTAAATATAATCTGAAAGCATTTTACTGATTCCGACCAGTAATTAAATATATTAAAGTAAAAATGATGAAATATATATTTTTGATTTTATTAAGGACATTTTTATATTTGGGTTTGTGCATATGAAAAGTATTTATTCACCGCCAGGTGGCCGACAAGACAGGTTGCAAACACCGCTCTAAGTGCTACAACAATTTCTAAATAAGTAACACTTTATTTACCATTACTCTACATTTGGTGGATTATCTATCCTACTTTAAATGGTGTAAAATGAGATTTCTCATTCTGTTAGCTATTTTTCTGCTTTGTTACGAATAAAAGAACAGTTGCATTAGCAGATATGCAAATTTCAAGATTCAAATTCCCTTTGTAGCAAGGCCATATCTGAATGACTTTATTTTTGCTAAAAAATTAACCGAAGATCTATTATATTTATGTTCCTTATAATTTCGAAATTTGAACAAAATCTTAGAGAGTTAAGTAAATGACTCTTCGGAATTGTGGGAAAAAAGGACGAGGCTCCAACGTATACTCGTGATTTCATAATGAATCTAATTCGGAAAAAATTCACATTTCTGAGAAGACTGACTGCCCTTTAACTTGTGAGCTGTGTAATATCAGACTAAAAGACGAAATCATGCATACAATATTCGGTTGCTTTTGCATGGAGAAACAAAGAGGGAAACTCTTCGGGTGATATATCCTTGTCTCAATCCGATGGTCAACAAATATATAACAGGATAAATACAATCTTCTTTTTGGTTTATATAAATTCTACAAAGCCGCAGTCACCGTTCGAAGAAGATTAATAGAATCGCCGAATGTTGTCGTCCATTTGGACGAGGAAAGCGAAGACTAGAACGCGGCTGATTCCATACTAGCTTTTTCAGTGTCACGCTAACCTTGATGTATGCACGAAAAAATGTGTGGCCACTGGACATGCGTCGGACCTGGAGGCTGTTGTTGGGTGCTGCGCTGCCTGGAGTACAGGAGCTCCATCTATGCTTCCTTTCTTCCTTTGGTGAATCTGTAGAAGACCGGTGGTCTTAATAAAGCTATGTGTGTGTATTTTTATATAAAAGAGGTCTATCAGAAACACCAAATTGTTCCTGTGAAAAACTGAACAAGCTGCCCTTCGCCTCATCTACAAGTATATTGTCGCGTATATGGGCCTCAATACACCTACAACCTCCGCCAATAGATGGCGCTTTCGCCTATTTCTGGTATGCAACTTGTGTGGGAATCGCCGACTGCTGTGTTCCTGTTTCCTAGAGCAAATAGTTGTAAATATGTGTTTATATTGGCTCTGGTGTGTAAATTAATTTAAATACCAGTTGAATGTTATTCTGGTTATATGTAATTTGTAGTAGAAATGACAATAAAAAGAGGAGTGTTTGAAGTCTTTGTGCCGCTTACTGTCATGACTCTCTCGCTGACATCGCTGCTGCTACTCTTCTGGTAAGTCATTCGTGTCCCTTCACCAGTGGTAAGGCCGAGAGATACTGCCAGAGGAAAGGAGTTTCACTTCTCGGACGTCTTTGGGTGGTCTGCAGAGGAAAGCAACGAAGGCCAGGGTAGGTGATCCACAAAGGAAGAAGCGGCGTCGTCGCGAAGAACCGGAGGGTCAGCGCACGACAATATACTTGTATAACTAGTAATAAAGGACAATACGCCCAAATCTATCCAAAGTATTATGAAGTGTGCGATGTTTCGGAAACAATGTCACTATCGAAACACGTGATTCATTTATCTGAACTTGGACCTATTATCATTATGTACACTAATTAATTAATCGATACAATGTTTTGGTTAATGATGTGCGCACTTATAATGTACTAGACGAATGACCCGGGCAACGCCCGGGTTTACCCGATTAAATGTTTTATTCAAACACTATTCGTTACAATTATAAATTGGCGCCATGGATGTCACTCTTGTGAAACGTCCCGTTCCAAACTGTGTGTTTTTAAAATGTTTTAATTAAAATACTATTCGTTACAATTATAAATTGGCGCCGTGGATGTCTCTCTTGTGAAACGTCCTGCCCCAAACTGTGTGTGTCTTGAAAATATAAAAATAAAAATGTGAACGGAAAAATATGTCCAGGGTAGCCTAGTGGTCATGGCATCTGCCCGGTAAGCGGAAGGTCGTGGGTTCGATTCCCATCCCTTGACACTTTTTTTATTTTATCCATTCTGACCAAAATCTATCCGTGAACTTCACACAGTGAACTTCACACAGACAGAATAAGGCAATTATCTAAGTAGATTATCAACACTATGTTTCCAACAATATGCACATCCGCTTATCTACCTATACATTATGACTTTCATGATCTATTAAATGATAATGCTTTAGCAAATAAAGAGAAATACAATAGTTTCTATTATAAACAATATTGAATAAATCCATAACTTTCAACATTGAGCCACATGATGAATGAAGACATTTAAATCCATTTGATTGCTTAGAGAATATGTCTACTTCCCTGTTCTCAAATCATTCATTCATCGGTCCTCGAGATCTGCTTCCAACCCATTTAAAATTGAAGAGAAAATGAATCATTGTGTGTGATAACTATGGTAGTTACTCTGAATATTCGACATTTGATTTTTTTTTAAATTCAGAACTGAAAATACGAGTTGCAAGGGTAGACTGGATGGTAGTAACTACCTATTATCGTCATCGAGACGAGGTTGAATACTGTATTGTTGTTGTTGTCGTTGTTGTCGTGTCCAATGAAGAGCCTCAGATGTCTACATGCATCTCTATCACAGTAGCAGCAATGTCCACTATCTTGGGTGTGTAAAGCTGCTGCTCTGGGTCAATGTCAATTTTCTGCAAGGCTACGGTCATTGCTGGGCATGATAATATGTGGGTAGGTGTTAGCTCCACACCAGGACAGTTGTTGCATGTCCTATAAGTTTTTGTGCCATCTGGATGTATTATCATTCCTTTATAGTGTTTTGGTCTGAGTCTTGTTATAGTTTTTGTAATTCTTCTCTCTGTATTGTTGAGGTTTTTATTCGAAAAATTAGGAATTATCTCATAGACCTCTTTGACTAGCATATGTACAACCTCACCAGTGAATGCCAGTAACTCTAACAGATCTCTGGCACTTCTAGTAAGTAAAAAGGTTGAACTGATTCTATTTATTGTCTTAGTTTAAATAGAGATATTTGAAAGCTCTTTCACCAACATAATTGAGATCTTATTCCACCATATGTCTTCAAAAAAATAAAATAAACCGACATAAAATATCTGTGAAGTAAAATGGATGACAAGCTATCCGAGACGTCAAGATTCCAGAGTAAAGTTGGGGGAAGATGGGTGGACTTCAGCTGCCATGTGTGAGGAAGAAAGACGTCAAAATGGCCTTCGTGTGTGGGGGTCAAGGACAGTCTGGTCACATCTGCGGCAAGGGGAAGGCCCGGAGAGTTGCTTCCGGCCGTGTGGATGATCCTACAAGACAGTGCCAGAGAAATTTGGGAGCCGGCCGTTGACAAGGAGGATCCTTCTTGTGGCGGATATTGAGACAAGTCCATCTAAGTCTACCTAGTTCCCTATTCCATTAACAACTCCTGGCGATAAAGTATAACGTACTAATCTGGTCCACAACGAATCCACATTGTTTCCTAAAAACATTGTACGCATATATATATCGACGACTGAAATTCGTCGTAACAGAACCATTCAGCCAATGGGTCCTAGAACCTAGTTGATCATCACAAGACAAGTCTCAAGGACCTTGGCCGCCTTTGTGGACTTCTTCACCAAACGAGGAATTTTAATTGCAGACATAAAGTGTCTGCTGAGACTGCGCATGAATACATTAACGGGTGCTTGCGACAAAAGTCACCCTTGCCATAAACATGTATTAGGCTTCTTTCGCGAAATCTTATTGCATTAAAAATATAATCACAAAATTATAGGCAATTAAAATTTCTATACTTCGAATATATGTTTGTTAACTCTCTTTCCGCGTAGTTGTTGAGGTATTCGTAAGTGTTGTGAGGCACAAAACCAAAGACGCTTTTAGCCAAATAATGATATTGAACAAATAAAAACATTCTCTATTTTAAAACAACAGTCCCTTTAAAATAATAATAATGTAATTTAAGGTTTATAAATACATTAGAACCTTCGTTTAGCGTACACCTCTCTACAAAGGACAGTTTTAATTTGCAAAATTACCTTTTTTTTTCTATTTAGAAACTCTCCGGTAAGAGGACTCCTCTCCCTAAAGGACACTTTAGCTCTGCAATTAGGTGTACTTTACAGGGAGGTTTTACTGTATATGACTATAACCTCAAATATATAACTTATTAGATAAACACACTGGCGCCTTTTTGATGCTAGGTGATCCCACTTCTATTTAGAAGTACGGTATGGAAGAAGCTAGAACAAGATCTTAAAAAGGCAGCGATTCACAAAACGAACATTGAGTCTAAATTTTAAGAATATTCGGTGGACATTGAATCTGAAAACTAAATAGTGAATATGTACATGCTGGACTCCACGATACTTCCAGAAGAAAAAGACTGAAGAGAAACACTCTGAGTGTTAACTCTCTCCTCAGGGAAATGATTATTTTAGAATCCTTTTCTCTATACTTACATACGCGCGCGTAGAGGATTTTATAAAATATATGTAAGGCGTCATGTTTTTGTATATATCGATAAAAAAAAATGAGAGAGAGCTTTAAAATGAAAGAGATTTTTGAAAATTAAATATATACGCAAATTTGGCCTTAAATACCCATTTTCTGATTTCTCAGGAAGCCATTGGGACCAAAAATATTTTTTGGTCGCAGTGGTTACAGCCTTCTCCACGCTGACGAGCGCCAACAACGCGAAACGCGTCGTGGATGGCTTTTCTTGATAAATCAAGAAATTGGGTTGGCCAAATATCACGGAGCAAGCTAAATAAACGTTTAGTTTATTTTTGATCCACTAGATGGCGCTCTGCCATCTAAAAAGCACATGTGCTCGTGGTCAGGAGATGCCTTTTTTATTTTTAATACATATATAGAAGCAATGGCGCCTCTCCCGTCAAAATAAACGTCAAAATCTGACGCCATCTATTGATTTTCGCCGCAACAAGCAGCCTCGGGTCGGTGACAAAGCCACAACACCAGCTTTGGCAAACTGAGAAGCGTCCACCTAGAGACCATGGTATCGGGCTAATGGCCCTCGTCAGTCTAAGGCGGACTTTATTCCAAGTGATCCACACGGGATATAATGGAATCTTCACAATCTACCAAGTTAGCGGCGACGGTCAATAGATGGGGTCAGGTTTTGACGTTTATTTTGACGGGAGAGGCGCTCTATGCTTCTATGGATCAATTTCCTCCCGGCAAATATTCCATCTATATACATATATATAAAAAATTGTATATATATAATATTATATATATTAAAGGTGGCGTGATCGGAGCCAACCAATAGGAGGGCGCCATTCCCAAAAAAAAAAGCAAACGGTGACAGAGATGACTGATTAAGAGATGAAGAATGACGCTCGTAACTGTATATAGAATAGGTAAGTCATAATATGTCAATAGAGTATATAGTATTATATCTACATTTATGTAGATGTGACAAATATATCCCTAATGATAATAGTACTTACAAAATGTACATAAGTATGTGTATATATATACACCTTAATAGTAAAAAGCTACACACCTATACTTTCGATATTTGCGGACCTATAATGAGGTATTGTTAACAATAGATTATTTAAGGAGCGACCCGCTCCAACACAGTAGTTACAAAAACAACAAAGCGAGTGGGGGGGGGGGGGGGGCAAAGGTGGCGTGTTCGTAGCCGTAGCCAACCAATAGGAGAGCGCCATTCCAAAAATAAGGCGAGTGGGGGGGGGGGGGGGGGCATGATGGGGGGGGGGGGGGCAAAGGTGGCGTGACCGTAGCCAACCAATAGGAGGGCGCCATTAAAAAAAAAAGCAAACGGTGACAGAGATGAAAACTGATGACTGATTGATTAGGAGATGAGGAATGACGCTCGTAACTGTATATAGAATAGATATATGGCGTGTTATTGCTATGTACCTTTGCAATGCCATTTGCGGTACACGTGAATTTATTACCGGAGGAAAATAAATGGAACTTTGTGAAATGTGTTTTGAAACATGGTCAAGAGAGAAAGCGAGTGGGGGGGGGGCAAAGGTGGCGTGTTCGTAGCCGTAGCCAACCAATAGGAGAGCGCCATTCCAAAAATAAGGCGAGTGGGGGGGGGGGGGGGCATGATGGGGGGGGGGCAAAGGTGGCGTGACCGTAGCCAACCAATAGGAGGGCGCCATTAAAAAAAAAGCAAACGGTGACAGAGATGAAAACTGATGACTGATTGATTAGGAGATGAGGAATGACGCTCGTAACTGTATATAGAATAGATATATGGCGTGTTATTGCTATGTACCTTTGCAATGCCATTTGCGGTACACGTGAATTTATTACCGGAGGAAAATAAATGGAACTTTGTGAAATGTGTTTTGAAACATGGTCAAGAGAGAAATTATATTTTTATAAACATAAACTCTCTATGGTTTTGTGCTGTTTGGAAACACTTATACGCTTGAATAGTTTCTTAGTCGCATGTAGAGCACATCAAACAACAAGAGAAAACCGAATTACTAAATCGTAAAGATAGAGGCTTGCCTGGCCGGCATTCATATTTATATGAAAAATAGACACTTAGGCCAGTTGGAGTTTTATTTTCTCAACGTTTCGACAAAAATCTTTTGTCTTCGTCAGGAGAGGTAAATAAAAAGAAAGCATTTTGCAAGGCGTTAAAAATTGTTCTGAGGTTACAAGGGCGTTCTCACGTGATTTTTCGAATTTAATACAACATCTAAAGCGCGAGTCAAAAACAAATATTCAACTCGTCAAAGACTATGATGATCTTGGAGAAATAAATAATAATAAAATTATAATCAAAATGAATTTAAAGAGTAATATAATGATAATAATCACAGAGATTACAAATTATTTTATGCATTTCTAACTATTATGTTCAATTTGTATCTAGCTTTCAACTGCTTTTTAAATTTAAAAATGAATTACTAAAGTTCATTTGGAAAACTGATTTTGTGTAGCGATATCAAGCAAGAGTATTTTTGAAGCACACACTTTTGAAAAACAAAGAGAAATATATCGGTTTCAAATATGTTTTTAAAATAGATATTTTTACAAAACAAATGCATTTCCATAATTCATTAAAACGGGGATCGGTGGAAGGATGGTCTAAACCGTTGGGTTTCGACCGCTACGACCCGGGTTCGATTCCCGCATTGGGCACTTTTTCTGATTAAAAAAATACTCCAATGGCTCCCGATTTTTACAAAAGTCCAACCCCACCAGCGAGTGCAAGTAACCAAACGGGGCTCTGGTACAATTGTAAGTGCAAAGTCGAACTGCTTTTCACATGTGTAGACATGTGGTGCACTTACAGTAAAAGCAGTCGCCTACTTCTACCCACTATGATTATCATGGCCTGTACCACGTGTACTTGAAATAAACAACATTAAAACATGTAGACACATTCAACGAACTCCATAGAACCATGCGACTCTTTTATTGGGTAATCCTCTAATTATAACAACAATATTTTATATGTAGCTAACCATTAAATCCTCTAAATTACCCTTAATTATATTTTATTGCTATAATTAACTTAAAGTAATATCCTCCGACCTATACGTGTACCGTGGAGGTACAGCTTTACGACGCTTAGCACTTTCCTTTCTAAGGACGAATGGTTTTCAAAACCAACACATATATGGTTAGCACTTTCCTTTCTAAGGACGAATGGTTTTCAAAACCAACACATATATGGTTAGCACTTTCCTTTCTAAGGACGAATGGTTTTCAAAACCAACACATATATGGTTAGCACTTTCCTTTCTAAGGACGAATGGTTTTCAAAACCAACACATATATGGTTAGCACTTTCCTTTCTAAGGACGAATGGTTTTCAAAACCAACACATATATGGTTAGCACTTTCCTTTCTAAGGACGAATGGTTTTCAAAACCAACACATATATAGTTAGCACTTTCCTTTCTAAGGACGAATGGTTTTCAAAACCAACACATATATGGTTAGCACTTTCCTTTCTAAGGACGAATGGTTTTCAAAACCAAAACATATATGGTTAGCACTTTCCTTTCTAAGGACGAATGGTTTTCAAACCAACACATATATGGTTAGCACTTTCCTTTCTAAGGACGAATGGTTTTCAAAACCAACACATATATGGTTAGCACTTTCCTTTCCAAGGACGGAATGGTTTTCAAAGCCAACACATATATGGTTGGCACTTTCCTTTCCAAGGACGGAATGGTTTTCAAAGCCAACACATATATGGTTAGCACTTTCCTTTCCAAGGACGGAATGGTTTTCAAAGCCAACACATATATGGTTAGCACTTTCCTTTCCAAGGACGGAATGGTTTTCAAAGCAACGCATATATGGTTAGCACTTTCCTTTCCAAGGACGGAATGGTTTCAAAGCCAACACATATATGGTTAGCACTTTCCTTTCCAAGGACGGAATGATTTTCAAAGCCAACACATATATGGTTAGCACTTTCCTTTCAAAGGACGGAATGGTTTTCAAAGTCAACACATATATGGTTAGCACTTTCCTTTTCAAGGACGGAATGGTTTTCAAAGCCAACACATATATAGTTAGCACCTTCCTTTCCAAGGACGGAATGGTTTTCAAAACCAACACATATATGGTTAGCACTTTCCTTTCCAAGGACGGAATGGTTTTCAAAGCCAACACATATATAGTTAGCACTTTCCTTTCCGAAGACGGAATGGTTTTCAAAGCCAACACATATATGGTTAGCATTTTCCTTGATATCAGCAACTTTTTGTTGAACGATCAGGAACCAGAAGTGTGCACAGAAATCTGTAGATCTTATCTATCAAGTAACTTGCTGATATTGAATTCTATATTCAGATCAAGAAACAAACTAGAGTTAGGCTCATTGGGAAGGTTCTATATCCTTACGTACTTTTATCAAGAGAGTTTAACAATTTTTTTAGATTTGCTTTATGTGTAGAGATATATGGGGAATGAAATAATAAAATCAAAATTCTACTAAAGTTATTGATATAATAATATCAATTTCTCTCTCTGACTCCTCCCACACCTGAAATTCAGAGCGAAAATTAAAGTGCCCGAATCTTCCCAAGAAGGGCGCAACATGGCGGAGATTCAGATGACGTTCTCCTGAAGAACAAAAAGGCGTCTGAAGCCATCGCTCGTGCCCAGAAGCTGGACCTGGAGAGAGAAGAACTCCTTCAGGCACTCACGCATAATGGGAAAATGGACAGATTATTAGACCAATCTAACATCGATCAGAGAAAGGCTATTGCCAACTTGGCCAGCGCGCTTATGGCTCTGACAGGGACAACAAGCAATACCCTGTATAAGAAGCTATCGCGCGCCAGACCCTCTGCTCGCAAGCCCAAATGAACTTCCGAGTTGCGACCCTGAACACGCGCGGCATCGCCGCTCTTCGCCGGAGAATCCAACTATGCTGTTTTCTCAAGGAGCATGAGATTGACATCTGCTTCCTGCAGGAGATCCAACGTCAAATCCCTGGACGAAGAAAGAGACCTCTGCCACGGCTACAGTGCCGTCTTTGTGCCTTCAACGACCACCGTGGGATCAGGCCTCGCCTGTGTCTTCGCGGCCGGCGTCGTTGTTCACCGGCAGCAAACCCTATGGCCTGGCAAGATGGCTGTCATCGACCTCATCGTCCGGGAGATACTCAATGACGTGTGTCAACGCCCACGTCTCTCATGCTCCTGAAGAGCGCTGCCGCCAGCTCCAGATCATCGCAGATTTGGCGCGTGAAGAAGGTGCGTGGATCCTCGGTGATTTTAACATCTCCGAGGAGTCGGCGAAGGACATGGCATCGGGTTCATCAGAAGCCCTCGCGGAGCTCCTGGACCAAGCCGACCTCGTCGACGTCGCCACCCTCTTCGATGCTGCACTGGAGCACACCAGGGTTGCCACTATTGGAAGCCGGGTCGACGCGCGTCGTATGTACAGAATCCTACTTCCATCAGGCTTCTGCGACCGCGTCACCCAATACCAAACTATAGACTATGCCTACTCGGACCACCGTGCCGTCCTGATCCAAGTAAGAGACCCAGCTCCTAAAAGACTTCCCTGCATCGGCAAACATCTACGATCAGACCTGTTCTTCGATCGAATGGAAACGTTCATCGATGAAATATTGGAAGACCTAGCAAATTTTTCACCTCCGATGTTATGGGAAAAATGGACCAGGATCAAGGCAAATCTGGTCGCGGAGTCCGGCGGTGGATACATCGAGAGAGCAAGCTTCTTCCTGAGGCGGTTACTGGAGGATGACACTGTCCTTCCTTGTCGGACCTCGGGCGTTCCCTCCGAGCCAGACGTCGCTCTCCTTTCACCTTCACCGACGACGACGGCAACGCCATCTCCGGGGGCAGCTTAGGCGTTTCCTTCTGGAGCGCTTAAGCAGTCGCTTAGCTCAGGATCCAAGCTCGAAAGAAGCCATCGCCGACTTCCTAGCTGAAGTGACTCCCCTGGAGTTCGACGAGTGGGACCAGCCCTTTCTCGCTGACATCTCCCGCGACCAGATAGCGGCAGTCATCCACCGCCTGCCAAATGGCCGTGCCTCGGGATGGGACGAACTACCCTGCGAGTTTGTCAAAGCCTTTGAAGATTTCTTCGCCGAAGTTCTTTGGTATGTCTTCGAGGCTTATCTACCTCGCGGGGCCTTACCTTCATCCTCAAGGCGCAGCAAGGTGCCGAAGGTGCACAGTGGTCAGGGTCTACAGGCATCAGGCCAATCAGCCTGCCAACGACCGACTACAGGGTCCACAGCGGCGTGCTCATGGCCCGTCTGCGACGTCATCTGCCAGACCTGGTGCCCCAATGTCAGACCTACGTCGTTCCAGGGCGGTCATCCTCCTGGAATATCGCGCGAGTGTCTGACGAAGCTGCCTGGGCATCCAGACATGACACGTCGCTGGCTGTCATCTCTTTGGACCTGAAGTCGGCCATCGACACCCTGAGCAGGAGCTACCTGTTCGCCCTGCTGGAGAAGCTGGGCCTACCATCTACCTTCCTAGGGTGGATTGCTGTCCTCTACGGGGAAGCAGACGCCTCCATCCGGGTCGGAGATGTATACACCAAGGCCTTTCCGCTTCTCAATGGGATGAGGCGGGGCTGCCGTCTCAGCGCCGTGCTCTTCAGTATCGGAGTTGGACCTCTGCTACGCCGTCTCGAGAGGACCTTGGGCCGCGACAACGTGCGGACAACATCGTACTCTTCATCAGGGACGACGTTCAGTTTGAGCTCGTGTCCCTGATCTTCGAAGAGTTCCGCATGTCCTCCGGGGTGGCTGTCAACTTCACGAAGAGCTGCGGGCTCTGGTGCGGTTCCTGGAAACACCGGACGGATTCTCCTCTGGGAATCTCCTGGACGTCCGAGTCGCTGACCGCCCTGGGCTGCACCATCACCACCAGAATCACCGTCGCCTCCCAGGCCTCACACCTGATGGGGCTGCTGGAGCGAGCCATCGCGAGGTGGTCACCCTTTACCCGCGGCCTGTCACTGGTGGGTCGTGCTTGCGCGGCTAACAGCCTGGTCCTGGTTTCCATCCTGCACCAACTCCACGGCTACCTTCCACCTGAAACCACCGTCGGCCGGCTGCAGGCGCGGTTGGCGCGCTTCGTGTGGGGTACGAGCCAAGTCTCGTGGCTCCCCTGGCGCATCCTGGCTCGTCCAGAGTCCGATGGTGACGTCGGCCTGCTTGACATCGCGTGCCAGCTTCGGCTCGCCTGCCTGAAGGGGGTCCAGGCCTCACTTCGCGGCGCCGCCAACGGCTACTCTTGGCTGGTCCTCAGCCAGGCGTGGTTGACACCGCCGGCTCCTGACGTCTGGCTCTCGCCCAGGAGGAGGAGACTGCTGAGCCTGTGGGAGGCCGCTTCAAGTGTCCTTGAGCTAGACCACAGAGTTCTGCAGCCTGCCATCCTGAGGTCCCTGCGCCTTCGAGGCGACAACAGATTCCTACGGCCGCCAGACCTGCTGGCTCCCGAGCGCTAGCTACAGGCGACTGTCGGGGACTTCTCCGATGGCGTCCCTGCCCTAACGCGCTCAACGCGGGCTACGCTCCTGGATGCTCAGCACCTGGGGGCCTTCTATCAGCGTCTTCTGCAGGAAAACGCCAGCTCCAGCTATCATGCCGAGTACGAGGCGGAGACCATCGTCCTGCGGAGATCGGCGACCCCCATTACCCATCTTACCAGCCAGAGGGCCCGCCGGGTACTGGATTCGACACGGCTCCAGGAGCATCCTGCTGCCTGAACTTGCTGCGCGGTGGACCCCCACTGTGGATCTTCCCCCGCTTCATCCCCTGGGCCGACCTGCGTCGGAACTGCTTCACGGGGCACGACGCAGATGTCGCCCTACGGCTCGTTCTCCACGTCCTACCTCATCCTGACCATCCTTCCTCGAGGCGTGCCAACTGTGCCGCCGGTGGGTCCAGCGACGGGTCGCTGGTCCACAGATATTGGAGTTGCCGAGCCGTGCGACCCCTGCTCCGGGAGGTGTTCGCCTCCTGCGAAGTGCACATGGATCTGCAAGCCTGGCTGTGCGGCGTCGGCCTCCATTCCCAGGCAGTGAAAATAACAAGTGTGGCGAAGGCTACCATCTACAAGTACCATCTTGGTCTTGAGGTGGGCAACGCCAGCCAACACCTAGACCTGCCCACTCTGTGGAAGAGAACTTTGCAGTCTACCGGTGGCGGAGTCTTTCCCGAGGTGGGCGTCAACAATGACGACTTGTATATTTATATATATTAAAAATAAAAAAGCCATCTCCTGACCACGAGCACATGTGCTTTTTAGATGGCAGAGCGCCATTTATATAAATATGTATTTTTATCAATTATTTTTATCTATTTATATTTATTTATTCATATATTTATCATTATATATTCATATATATATATTTATTCTGTATTTAATCTTATATAATCATATATGGACTTTGTAATAAATCAGTTTCAATCTCTCTCTCTCTCTCTCTCTCTGAAGAAATTCCTTGACATGGCCGTCGCCCATGTCGTGGACTCCAACCTAGGCTTGTCCGACTTCAGGGCAGAATGTGACATTGAACGAGACGGCACCCAGTGAGACAACAAGGGGTCGGTGGAAGGATGGTCTGAACCGTTGGTTTTCGACTGCTACGACCCCGGTTCGATTCCCGCAATGGACACTTTTTTTCTGATTTAAAAGAAAATGCTCCAATGGCCCCCGATTCTAGCAAAAGTCCAACCCCACCAGCGAGTGCCAGTAACTAAACGGGGCTCTGGGACATTTTTGAGTGCAAATTCGAATTGATTTTCAAATGTGTAGACATGTGGTGCACTTACAGTAAAAGCAGTCGCTTACTTTTATCCACCATGCTTACTATGACCTGTACTAGGTGTACTAGGGATAAGCAAAAAAAGAACACCGAGTGGGATTCGTCTGATACAAATAATTTGTAATTATTTTGTTTTTATACATTTTTTTCTCTATATAATCTTAACCCTATATAATCTTTTATGTACGATTAATAAAAGTATATTAAATTTCAATCTCTCTCCCTCCCTCTGGTAAATGTTTTTTATATATTCTGTAAGTGATTTCAGTAGAGGATGTAAAGCATGAAGGAAAAGTTATATGGAAAAATATTTTAAATATATTCTCCCCCAATGGAGAAAATTATTATTGTAGAATTAAAGGAAAGATAGAATGTAGAATATTGTTTTTTTTTTTATAAATTCAAATTATAGTTTATAAATGTGTAAATAATAGTTAAAACAATATTTTCTGGGGGAAACAACATGTGGATGTGAAGTCAATATTTTAAACTACTTGTCATTAAACTACTTCACATCAAAATTTACTGCCTTAGGCCAAAGTCAGATTAGGGAAGTGGTGTTGTTTAAAGAGGTTTTTTTTCAAATAGGTTTTTATATTCTACTTAGAAGAGTTCAAGTTATCCTCGAGGGATATTATAGAAATATATTAATTATGAGGAACACTGGAATTATAATGATTTATTCTTCCAAGAATCCGCGACGTAACTGATCACTCGCCTTACCTCAAGAAAGACTCTACAAGGAACACTATCCATCCACAGTTGAACACGAGAGAACCAAGATTTGCGATGTTGTGTATGGAGAACCTTACTAATTTATGCCTTTTTATTATTTTCTTTAGAATATTGTAGCGCAGAAATCAAGTCTTGGAATATCTTAAGATGTCAAAGTATTTATTGATGACGTCAGTACGACTAGTCAACAATTATCAACAAACTATCTACAGCTAGAGAATATCGAGCAAGCAAGCTAGGCAACTAAATGATGAATTTACAAATATAAAGATATAAAAATCTGTTTTGAATATTTCCATTGAATTATTAAATTAAATAATAAATTATTTCTACGCCACAATATGATGCCAAATTTTTAGAATTTTTAATTCTTTAATTCATAAATTATTTCCAATTGTAAAATCGTTTATAATACTGGCTGTAGATATTTTGACATCCCTTTCTAAAAAATATTCTTTCCCAGGACACCCTGATCAGTCAGCAGGAAGGAGCTACTTTCTGAGCAGCTATTCATTCACAAATGTTTTTTTACTTAATTTAAATACCGTTAAAATACTGCACCTGACCCAATGTCTAATTTTGTGTCAAGGATGACACGCAAAATCGTGAAGTGCTCTACTTTAGTCACAAACAACGTGAAGCGTTGGAGAATTGTTTTAACGAGAACGTTGTATATACACTACGTGACATTGAAAATGGAACACCAAGAAATAGTGGCCAGAAAAATATGCAAATTTCAGGGTAGACGCGCCTAACCGAGTTATGCAAATGATGTAAAATGCGCAGCTCTCGTGCGCACATGTAGTAAGATATAAGGGAAGGAACTTGCAGAAAGGACAGTATTCGTGTCGTTATTTCTTCAAGGAAAATCATTGTAGAAATTTTGTTCTTGTGTCAAAAGACACGTGTAATAACAGAGAATGCCAGGTCATCGTAAACGGAGGCAGTTCAAGCAGACAGACGCTTTTACGAGGGGCATGGTGATCGGACTGAAAAGGGCAGGTTGGTCCATACGTCAAATCGCAGCTGGTGCGTCCACGGTGCACCGACTGTGGAGAAGATGGTTGGAACAAGGAAATGTGGCAATTTATAGGAATGTCGGTGCAACCAGAGTGACGTCAGCACGTGTGGATCGGCGTATCCTTCGACAAGCAGTGGCGGCCCCACAAGCCACTTGTACCGCCATCCTGCAACATGTGCAAGACACCCTAGATCATTCCATCTCGACCAGAACCATTTCCCGTCGATTGGTTGCTAATGGCTTGCACTCATGCCGTCCGCTAAGAAGACTGCCATTGACCCCACCGAATAGGCGCCAACGTTTGGAATGGTGCCGGGCTAGATCGACGTGGATGACGGAATGGCACAGGGTCGTGTTCTCAGATGAGTCGCGTTTCTGCTTGTCCAGTGATAGTCGCCGTGTACGCGTGTGGCGTCGACGTGGAGAAAGGTCCAATCCGGCAGCAATTGTGGAACGCCCCACCGTGCGACAACGTGGAATCATGGTTTGGGGCGCAATCGCGTATGATTCCAGGTCACCTTTACTTCGTATTCAGGGCACTATGACGGCCCAACGATACGTTGATGATGTGCTGCGACCGGTGACACTCCCCTACCTTCAGGGGGTACCCAATGCCCTTTATCAGCAGGATAACGCCCGACCGCACACTGCTCGCATTAGCCAACAAGCTCTGCAAGATGTACAGATGCTTCCCTGGCCACCGTACTCTCCTGATCTCTCACCAATCGAGCACGTCTGGGACATCATTGGACGCCGTTTGCATGCCTTGCCACAGCCGCGTTCAGAAGACGAACTGTGGCAAATGGTTGAGAGGGAATGGAGAGCCATCCCTCAGGACGCCATCCGTACTCTGATTGACTCTCTACCTAGACGTGTTGCTGCGTGCATCGCCGTCCGCGGTGGTCCTACTTGCTACTAAGCCGACGCCGTTCTCGCTCTGTATTATGACTATCATTTTGAAATAAAGATCACTTATTGTTCGTCCCTGTCTCTCTCTGTCTGCCGAGTTTCATCACTTTCTGGCCACTATTTCTTGGTGTTCCATTTTCAATGTCACGCAGTGTATGTTATAAATGAAAATATTATATGCTTGATTTTTGAATATTTTGAGGATTATGCTATGGAATTATTTGTTGGTTCTTTTTAGTACTAAATGGTATTGGTAATTTAAGTCATTGTTAAAATCTTGAAAATAAAAATAGTTTTGATTAATAATTTAATTGAACTAAAGGAATATATAAAAAAACATTGTTTTATAAAAGTACTGCCTGGCTCAAGGCGTAAGAATAAAAAAAAATGGAAAACTTATTTACATAATGTACAAAAGGTTTGAGCCGGCCAACGGGAAACAACAACAACAACAGGGCAGTATCATCAGCGAAAAGAGCTAGTCGGCATTGTGGCATATGTGGAATATCATTGATGTATAAATTGAAAAGTATAGGCCTCAATATTGAGCCTTGAGGAACACCAGATTCTATTTGCCGAGGACTTGATATATATGTTCCAACTTTTACGGAGAACGTTCTATCCTGAAGATAATTCTTCAGGAACCTGATGAATTTCTGAGGAAAATTATAAGAAGTTAATTTAATGATGAGGCCTCTGTGCCAAACCATATCGAAAGCTTTTTTTTAAGTCTAAAAGCACTACTCCAACAGCTTCGTTAAGGGATTTGCGAGTTTGTATGAAATCACCAATTGATTACCGTTATTGATTTCATACAAACTCGCAAATCCCTTAACAAAGCTGTTGGAGTAGTGCTTTTAGACTTAAAAAAAAGCTTTCGATATGGTTTGGCACAGAGGCCTCATCATTAAATTAACTTCTTATAATTTTCCTCAGAAATTCATCAGGTTCCTGAAGAATTATCTTCAGGATAGAACGTTCTCCGTAAAAGTTGGAACATATATATCAAGTCCTCGGCAAATAGAATCTGGTGTTCCTCAAGGCTCAATATTGAGTCCTATACTTTTCAATTTATACATCAATGATATTCCACATATGCCACAATGCCGACTAGCTCTTTTCGCTGATGATACTGCCCTGTTATCCAGCTCGCGTTCCCCAGATATTTTAATTTCCCGCCTTCAAAACTATCTTGAAATCATTTGCAATTGGTGTGATAAATGGAAACTCAATCTGAATCCAAAGAAATCTCAAGCAATTATCTTTCCTCCACAAAATAGCTTTAAGTTCACACCCAGGACAAATCTTATAATTTACTCATCTCCCATAAATTGGACCCAGCAGGTCAAATATTTGGGAGTCACTTTCGATTCCAAACTGAAATTCACCAGCCACGTGAAGGATATAATAAGAAAATCTAAAATAGCCAAAGCCTCATTATCCAATATGTTCAGTTCAAAAAGTGGTTTATCTGTTAACCAAAAATTTACTTTATACAGAAGCTGTATTCTCCCTATAGTAACATACGCATTGCCTGTATGGTTTAAATACATAACCTTGACTGATAGAAAAAGAATAGATGCATTCATGAGAATTTGTTTAAGAAGTACTGTAAATGCCCCATTTAATCTATCAAATGCAATTTTAAAGCAGGACTTAAACCAGCCTAATATAGAAGAAATTTACATATCCTCGACCCAGAAATTATATCTAAAACTCTCTACTTCTCAAAATCCAGTTATACAAGAATTGTTCCAATTTGATGGAGACCTCAATCCAAGACATAAAAAACCTGGACTTCACTCTACCTGAACTGTGACCTTCCAGTCAGTTCTGAAGGCCATTTTTTAGAAATTCTTGATGCCTAACATCCACGACAAAGTGACTCGTGAGCTTTATGCTCGAATGGTACACTGTAAATTTGAGAGGAAATAAATAAATAAACAACGAGTTTTTATAAGGGAAGTCCCGACATCTGGTGGTAGATATAGACAGAGTTTTTGAATCCATGAAATATAATTTTAAAAAATATAATAATTTAATATATATAAGTACTGTGTACTGTGTAGATAATTTATATTCTGGCCATACCTTTGTGTCTTCAGAGAGAATTCGATATATAGGTTTAAAATAATTCTCTAGAGTTAAACTTTCTGTCCTTCCAATCTAGTGTAGTATCGAATCCACTCCACGACTGCCAAGACGACGCACATGGATGTTGGAGCTAAAGATGTAAACGTGGTACGACACATAACAAATGGACGACGAAAGTAAGTATCTGGTCACAATAGTGGCGAGCAGTCTTCAAGTCGATGTCAGAGGAATGTTCTGGTCTGCCATTTCTGGCAAGTATTGCTCATGGCGTGGGTGTGCTGTACGGAGCGGGATGCTTGGTAGGGGTGACATCGGCGGAGCCGTGAAGATGACAATTCCACATGGCGAAATTTGGTGTAAAGACATCTATATATTTGTATATTATCCCTTTATAGTTAAAATGGCTGATGTCCATATTCCCTCCATGGTATGGTTGCAAGATGCTGAATCGAAATTTTCTCTACTGCCAACGAGGAGCTGTAGGGTTCGTTAATCTATAAGAAAGGCTTTTTCAACTTATAAAACCTCAAGGGCTGAATGGTCTTACAATTCTGGGATGTTGGTTTCAATAAAAAGCTAAATTTAGCTGCCTTCCTATCGCTTTATAAGTATTTGGGCCATTGACCCAAATGGAACTTTGCTGATAAGACAATATTCTCAAATGCTTGGAAAATCATATTTAACATTTTTTTCGGAAAAATTCAGAGAATTTATGATAAACATCTCGCATAACAATAGTTAACGATAAAATATTCAAGTAGATTTATTGACCGTTCAGTTATTAAAGGGGCGAGCAAACATCATTTATCAATTTACTCTTTGCCAATAATCTGATAAATAAACGACAAAAAAACTGTAAGAATTCAAAATTTTAAATTGTCAAAACCAAAAAGACTTAGATTTGAATTTTTCTGCCTACCAATATTGAATAGCAAGACACTACAGTGGAATTTTTCTGAAATAATTTCGACTTTCATGGTGTACGAGGACGTGAATTTCTATTAAAACCTAGTTTTATGTTGCTAGCTGACCAGAACAAGGCAAATGGCAATTTGTAATTGTTCGGTCTCCATTTTTGTAATCGTATTTCATACCCTGTTCATTATACCACGTAATTCTGCGGATATTGCGTAGCTGCTAGCTGTTCTTATAAAAAATTATGGACCTTTATATGCGCGCTCGCTATTTTCAGCTGAAAACGAATTGTAAAGAGACTTTACTGTTTTTGCATAAATCCAGGAATGCACTCAAAATTCACAGACTCGCTGGTACTCAGTTCCATCAGGTATAAATCCCTTCTCCTGGCGTTGGGCTTATAGACGTAGAATATTTTATCTTCCTCGGTTGGCATGGCCTCGAACTGACTGGACCGACTGCGGACTACAATGGCAGTCTCCTGGGCCGCTTCGGACGATCGGAAGACATTAGGGTTAAGGTCCGAGTACTTGCCTGGGAAGTAATTCGAATGTTTTGAAGATTCGCTCGTGGTTCTGATTTGTACCTGGCTCGAAACTCTCTCTTCACAGAATTTCACATCATTACCAAGTAGATTCTGAATTCGTTTCTGGCACATTTCGAAGTGGCTTGTATTCAAGGATTGGTTATCATCAAATTGTGATTTTGTTTTTCTGTACAAATATTGATTAGGTTTTAGGTCACCATGATGCATTAGTAGGTTGAGATTCCCGTTGGGATGATTGGGCATTGGAAGACTTGTTTCAAACGATGGATTTGTCGTTTCTTTCTTCTCTGTTTCATATAGACTACCGTCTCTAGCAGATAAATATTTGGGTAAAAATAATTTGGAAGAAATTAATGAAATGTGTGAAATTTTACCCTTAAGTTTGGTACTCGTATCGTTGCCATTGGAGTTCAAATATTTAGTTGAATTGGGTGATTTTGTGAATGGTAGATGGCTAGTTCGTTTTTCATTTTTTTGTTGGGCTGATTCCCTATTAGTACGGATACGTGATTCCTTTTCACTTTTAAAATGTCTCAATTTAGCCATTTTTAAGCGGTTAAAAGAAGAGTTTCCTTTTAAGTAATACCAGTTACCTTCAATTTCTGTATTATATAGAATGTCTCCATGGCCATTAGATGTGAAATTATTGTTACGATCAGCGCTCCCTATTTCCCTTGTGGACTTGGTAAGCTGACAGATAACTGTACTTAATGACGAATCGGCTTTTAAATTACACTCATTGGAATTGTTTTTAATAACACGACCCAATTCTTCCTCGTTTCTCAAAGTAATCTTAGAACATTCTCCTCTACAATCCAATTTTCTTAAATCACGGTAGTAAGGTAAGAAAACAGATCTTTTTTCAATCTTTTCGGATACCTTAATTTTTTTTCGTTTATCACTTCTCTGACTAAAGGCATTTTGCTCTCTTCGTTGAGAATATATTTGATCTCTGCCGGAGATGTATTGGGTACCAATGCTATCTGAGGTTCTTCATTCCTAGTTAAGGAATAGGTCGATGTGGTTGAACTGGATCTGTTCAGCTCGGGGTTTGTTCTGTGCGGTGGAATATGAAGGAAGTATCAGCCGGAGGTTGTCATCACTACCTTTCTCGTCTGAAGATCTGTGGGTGTTACTATCGCTTTTTAAATATCCGATGTTAGAGTCAGTATTTTGTAAAATTTTGATTTTGGTGTTAAATGGGGGTGCTTTGAATATCGACAAATCATGAACTTCCTGAAGCATATAATTTGTTGGTATTGCCGTATTACTCTTAATACTTTTAACATTATCTTTGAAAGCATGCAAGAATTCTGATTTAGCATTCAGGGTTATTAATATGAGATTTGATTTTTTTGCGCTTTTCTTGCACTATGTTATCTTGGGTATTATTTAAATGGCTGTTGAAAAGTGTTCCTGACGTTTGGCTCAACTCAGAATTCAAATCTTGTTCATACATTTTGCTTTGTCCATTCTCGATGTTCTTTTCTTGAGATACTTTACCCTGGGCTATACACACTATCCTGGCGATTACTCTCTTCAGGTAGATAAGGAAGAATATGCAATAGAGAATGAAAAGGATAATGGTTCCACCGTAAATCCATTGCTTAAAACTGGAGCTCACGGGCTCATTTTCCTCAAATGGATAGTAACTTTCCTTTTTGATGCGTCTTGAGGCAGGGGAGTGAACTTCGAGAAATTGTATCTTCACAACCTTTCTGACATTTTGGCTGAGATTTTTGGATGAGTCGGTTTCAGTACGGATTGGTTCAAGGAAACAAATGCTGATTAGAATTGAAAGTGTTACATTCTTCAGCATTATCTATATCTAATTTTAGATCATGGCCTCCCCTACCAATTGTTAACAAACTAACCTATCTCTATCAAATTAAAATATTTTTCGAAATAACATACTTTTGTGTTCATAAAATAAACAAATTTTAGGATACAATTTGACATGATCAGTATCAATTTGAAACAAATATCTAGAAGTGTTATAAAATCCTCATTTGTAATGAAAGAATATTTCGAGAGAGATAAGGTACAACTACTTTGAGTTTTGTAGACCTGTGTAATTATTTTAATGCTAAAATTGATATTGAACATGTTCCAATATCTTTGCCATGATATTTTCTCTACGCTTCATTTGATGTGGGATACATTTATAATCCTTCCTATCCTCACCCGCCCAAAAATGATATTTATTATAAGAAACAACAAAAAGCGAATCTTATAATTCAATAATTATAATTAAAATAAATAAAAATATATCTGAAAATTTGTTTTTAAGATATTTAAAGTCTTATTTAAGAAATTTAAAGTCTAAAAATGACAGCGATTAATTGATTTAAGCTGCCTATCTAGACATGTTGAATTAAGACATCCATGAAGACTTCTGTCGAGCCAATGTTGAGCCCAGTAGATGTTGAAATTATGAAATATTTATTAAAAATCCCAGCGATAGTTGTTCGGCTAACTTATCAGAAAGAGGCCATAACTCATATCGAAGACTCCAGCGACGTTATTTCAGAAAACTTAGAATAAGGAGAACCCACCTGACTTGTGAAGATTTCAGAGATGAAGTTACAAACACGTGTAGTAGCAAATGACTTTACCGCTACCTCTGTGGGGTGGAAGACTGGAAACATTAGTATCAGAAGAATACTTTCTGAAATGTCAGAAATCCAATGATATAAATCCGGAACGTTGAGACCCATCGATAGAGTTAGGAAGAGAAAGGTGTTAGTACCGAAGTAATACCCTCTGGAGTGTCAGATATAGCGTGAAAAGTACTGTATGTGTTAGCAGTAGGAGGAAAACTTCCCACACCAGAAATCCAGCGACAGAGACTCAAACTCTAGATCAAAGTGAAAAGACGTTTGAGAATCAAGAAGCATAGTTCTAGTAGCTTCATAGATATTTTATTTTGTCTAGTTTGTCTACTTTTTTGCCACAAAAATATTACTGCAGAAAAATTTCCTTGGCAAAATTTAATATAACAACATAGAAACTAGGCGGATGATATTGTACTTCTGTGATAATCAAAGTTCAATCAGCATAGAAGAAAAGTGGCTTGTTCGAAAAATATTTTGAGGACAACTGTCTGAAACAAACTTCTAGTGGTTTTTGAAAAGACATACATTCTGACAAGCGCCTCAACCAAGTATTGATTTCACAAAATTATAAATATTTGTCACAATAATTAAGAAAAAGGCTTCTTCTGAACGTGCAACTAAAAGCTGCTGATGGCTTGCGCCATCTGTCGGAATAAATATCAACTATTCGTTGATTTTTAATTATTCCAGAATAGATCAAATACCCATTCTTGATTAATCAAGAAAAGCTAACCACGTACGTGTTTGGACTGCTGGCCCTCGCAGCGTGGTCCAAGCTGTGCATCAGCGAGAAAATATGGTTTTACGGGCTACCAATCAATGTGTTTGATTTTCGAGCCAAAAAAAAAACCCGGACGTAGCAAGCAGACAAACCGCAATGCACTGTAGCAAAGTACCAAGGTGCTGCACGCCACCAAGGTTGTTCAGAAGTGGTTAGATTCCCCAGGCCAGGGAAGATAAGAGAAAGACAGGTGTGGATTAGATATAAAGAGTAAATAAAAAACGGGCATAATTCAACAGCTGCTGGGAAAGATAAATTTTATTTTTATAAAAATAGAAAAAAATTCCTATATAAAAAATTGAAGGATTAGTATTGAGTGTACCAGTACCAAGTCAACCAACTACAAAGGTACACCAGAGATTGCATAGCGCATTGAAATGGGTCGCTGCGTAAGTCGATTTCTCGATCATCCCACGCCGTCGAATCGCCAAACCATTTGTCCTCTGTCGTGAAGTACAGAGACAGCGTCAAGGGTGATCACATACGCAGGGCAGGTCGCGAAACTGATCTTAAACAGCGGCACATGCCAGAGTTGCGTCCACGAGCGGCCGATTTTGCCTTTGGCGGGTGTAAAAGGAATGGAAAGTGTGCCAAATATGGTATTGACTGAAAGCTCTTTAAGGCTGCAAGTGAGCCTGAAGGGCCCAGCTCAGAACTCCAAGCCAATGCAGAGATATAATTTTCTTCTAATTGTAATAGAGAAAATTCTATGTGAATTCGCCTGCCGGCGAAAGAGATGCAAATTATGCCGCAGCGGAAGGCATCGCGACAAAGTTGCCTCCAAACAGCACTGGAAAAAAGAAAAATGATCTAGAGCAGCCGACTGGAAAGGATCCTCGTATCTGCGGGCTTCCTGGATCGTGTGAACGATCTACACGATCAGCTACTACCATCTCTCCGACCACCGCTCCGTGCTGCTCCAGGTGGGCCCGCCCACCGCCTTCCCCCAGCCTTGCATAGCTGCGATGCTTCGTTCGGGTCTGGTGCGGGAAAACCTGGCTGGTTACATCAGGGATATTGAAGAGGCCGTCAGCGAACGTGGTGGCACGATCTGGGAGAGGCATTCTACTGGCGTCCTAGTAAGGCCAATGGTCAGGGGGGCTCGTAATTATGAACGTGGGCACTCAACTCCATCTAACGTGCCTCAAGGGTGTCCAGGTCCCGCTTCGCGGAGGGGAAAATGGCTTCTCCTGGCTGTTTGAGCGACGCTTGGCTGAGACCTACACCTGACGGCACCAGACTCCAGCCCCGGCGTCTCTGGCTGCTGAGAATGTGGGAGTATATATCTAACATCCTGTGCCTCAAACACCAGTTGGTCCCCACGAGCCAGCTGCAGGAAATTCCCATCATCAGCGGCTGCCGGTTTCTTCGCCCACCGAATCCCCTGGCCCCCTCGAGCTGGGTCGGCGCCCAAGTCCGAGACCTGAGCAACATCAACATCGTCCGCCCTACGCGCTCCGCTCTCGCTGACATCGCGGCCCTCCCCACCTTCTGCCAGAGAGTGGTGGCAGAGAACTTCCAGGCGAGCTTCCGGAAACCCAGTCTGGCCGAGGCCGTTGTCCTGCGCGGGGCGACCACGACCTTCACCAGAGTCATCATCCCCTTGGCCCGCCACGCACTGGAACGCCCGCGCCTCGCGGCCCTGTCTATCCATCGGTTCTTGGAGAGATGGGTGTCCACCATTCTGGTCAGGGTTGACTGGTCCTCTCTCCTCGCGTCTTCTCGGGACACAACGGATATGTCAACCTCCGATCGGCCCTGCATACTCTTCCACACCTGGACCATCCAGCATCAGCCGGTCCGTCCTGCCCTGCCTGAGAGTCCGCCTATGGCGACAGGTTAAATCAACGTTTAGTTGATTTCTGTTCCAATAGATGGCGCTCTGTCATCTAAAAACTCATGTGAACGTGGTCAGGATATGCCTTTTTTAAATTTTAATATTATATGATGCTCGGTCATATGGGGCAGTGCTAGTTAACTATCTCAGATATTCAGAGGCTCGACTGGCCAACCAGATTTCCAAATATGAATCTAATTTAACATGTATGCGATACATTAGAGATACGCATTGAAGGTAGTCAGCGTCTTGTTAGAATCCCGCTTTTTATTGTTTTGTGAGTTGTAAGAAGATTTATCGCCTCAAGACCAGAATAAGAGAAGGAAATATTAAAATATCATATTGATTACACTGGTCAACAACATTTTTGCACAAGAGAACCTGATTATGTTTCTAGTCTAACTTTTCATGCTGAACTCAAAAATTTAATCAGAAATTTCCCATCACCTATGGTTTTTGCGTGACGGTCTTTTTTTAGTATTGGGATAAATACAGTAAAAAATGCAAACAATGTCACGTAAGCAGTTTTGCATAACCCTTATAACATTACACTGGTTTATCAAAAAATATTTTTATTTGTCCACAAAGAAATAGCATCTTATCTACATGTCCCTGAATCCAAATATACCATTAGTTTTTTTTCTATTACGCAATATTTCTGAGATACACCTACTTGAAATTTGGAAATATTGTTAATATATAGGCATATATGAACGAAACATATTTATTTATTGAAAAGCAGTGACAGTGGATTTTCTTCTATACTTTGCTTGTGGTAGATCCCTCTTGAGTGTCCAGCAGTAGTCGGCAAGCATAGCGGGACTCCATTTACCTTGGTACCGCTTCTCCATGCTTGATATGCAGCAGATTCCAGCCTTTTAACCTAGAGCCTAAAAGTTCACTCTGTTTTTTGGATAAATCTAAATCACGTACGGGGTCGTTAAAATCTCCTTGGGTTAATAAATGAGGTTCAGATAAAGCACCTGCTTCAAAATTTGTGTCATCCGACTGTTGCTCTCGTCTATCTGAATCATCGTCACTAAATATTACATTTTCAGGAGGCTGTGGAACAGGTAAAATATCACTATGAGGAACCGGTCTCATAGCAGAAGGCAAATCTGGATATTCAACTGTATGTCTTGATTTGGATGTAATACCTGTAGTCTTTGTCAAACAAAAATAACAGTCTGAAGAATGGTCTTTAGGTTCTCTCCATATCATTGGAACCGCAAAAGGCATATGACGTTCACCTTTAATCCACACTGTAAGATGTCGAACACAAATTACACAACAATGGTGAGGAGCCCAAGTCTTATCTTGGTCACCGACTTTAAAGCCAAAATAAAGTTCATAGCACTTTTTGATGAGCGGTGTAAAGTTTCGCCTTTGAACTTTGAAAGTTAATTCCCCACAAATATAACAGAAAATATCAGGAATATTAATGCAACGCCTCGGCATATTGACACAGTCTAGTGCACACGATTTATAAAAGCAAATCGATAGAGAAGAATAAACTAATCACTTCAAATTTACCTGTCACTTCTGCTGCAAATCTATTAAACAAATCGTTAGGTTCAATTTAAATATATATATTAAAAATGTTAATGAGCAAATAGCATTACAGAGCTTGTCGTTATTTTTGAGTTGAAGGCAAAACAGATTATTATAATATATTAATTAATAATATTTGATTAGTATTTTTTGGCTATTTCTTTTTTTCATTTGAAGAACTTTTTTTACGCGGACTAATCCGGAATGGAATGAATACCTAAATATGGCCATTTTTTTAAAACATCGGTGGTTCAGTGGTAGAATGCTCGCCTGCCACGCGGGCGCCCAGGGTTCGATTCCCGGCCGATGGATTTTTTTTAACAATTTTAAAAACTCATTTATATTATATCTATATATATATAAAAGTCAATTTCTGTCTGTCTGTCTGTCTCGCGATAAACTCAAAAACTACTGAACCAATTGGTACCAAATTTTGCATGTCGCTTTTTATAAACCTGAGGAAAATTTTCGGCTGCATTTTGATTAGTATTTTTGGCTATTTCTTTTTTTCATTTGAAGAACTTTTTTTTACATTTTTAACTTTTTTTTATTAAAACTATATATTTTTAGTCAGAAAATGATGATGACGATATTGCTGTATCATGTTTGATTATTAGATACATAATTATATCGGGATATTTAATAATAAATTATATATATTCAATTAAAATTCAATAATTTGTTATTTAAATTAATATTTATGATTCTTAAAGAGCAAAATTTAATTAATTTAATAACAAATAAAATAAAGCTTTTGGCTCCACATACCAACTCTTCTTGTCAAAAATAAAGCGCTAGCTTAGTTAATGATGTAACTTAAAAAATGCTTACGTAACATTGGTTGCATTTATTACTGTATTTATCCCAATACTAAAAAAAGACCGTCAGTGCAAAAACCATGGGTGATGGGAAATTTCTGATTAGATTTTTGAGTTCAGCATGAAAAGTTACACTAGAAACACCATCAGGTTCTCTTGTGCAAAAAAAAAGTTTTTTTTTTTTTGTAGACCTGTGTTACCTATACAAATTAACTCTCTCAATTCTATAAATATGCGAATATTTAGAATCAAGAGAATAACAGTTAGGGTAGATTTAAGCATATAGGAGAATTGGTTAAAAGGAGTTGAATGAAAAAGTGAATACTGGAAAATCCCCATGTTACATCTTTGATAACGACCAGGGTGAGAGTTAAGAGAGAAGGATCTCTGAAGAAGTCCATCTTCCCTAGAAACAAATAAATCTCACAAATTGAACTAAAGCAAAAAGGTAAAAGGTAATAGCGCAACTTTTCCATTAAAAGGAATTGCACAAGCTTTCCAGGTAGTTCTTCATATACTCTATCTACGTTCTAGTAATATCAAACCTGATGAAAGTATTGCTTGAAAACATCTGTAATTATTTTAAATAAAAGTTTTCACCTTTTGTTTTATTCATTGGAAAATCCCGCAATCTCCCCTCTTGTAATCACTAATTAAAGATATTGGAATATCCGCGTGATCTTTTTTTTCAATATAAATAAAAATAATATTGAACGATATTTAAAATAGTTATTCTAGACTATTATTTTTTGTTTGAAAAAAAAAACAGAAGAATAATTTTTGTTATTTAGAAAACTCCTCTCGAAATATATTTTTATTGGGAAAAGATATTTTAGGGTGAATTTTGAATTTCGGGTAATAAAGGAAGAACTCTAAAAATAATCTTGTGTTTTGTTGTTGTCCACATTTGTTTTACCCTCCTCCCCCCCTCCCCTTAGGTCTCAAATTGAACGACAAGCGAATAGATAAATCCACAGGATTTTCTATGACCGTCTATTTGGTAATGGCAACAAACCTTAGTGACATACTTCAATAAACTTTGCTATTGAGTATGGAAAAAATCAGTTTTTGTTTGTTAGATTGTTCATCTGTTAACTGAAAATAAGTCAATATTCTTCCGAGTAAGTATTTTAGTTTTTGAAGAACCATATTAGTAGAGTAGATGTGGATGGTTTGAGGTTGGGTCTATAAAGAAGAGTATTCAGAGAGAAGAAATGATTGGGCGGTGTTTGGTTCCAGGTTCTTCTTCCTCAGAGCCGTTCAACGACACCTCAGGGACGTATACGAAACTTACACCTTCAGGCTGTGGAGAGAACGTCATCAGCTTCCGCATTCTGCTGGTCGTTTCCTTCTTTGACAGCTCCAGCATACTGACCGAATGGACAAGATCAAGAATTCTATAATCTTTCTTACTCGTTGGCTTATGGTTCTCCATGTCCTCCTCGCTTCTGATTCTCTGGCTGAATGGTCGGACTGGTTTGGCAGCGGATAGGGTCTGGACAATATAAATACCGTCAGGAATACGGTTGACAATTTGTGGATCATCTATGAGGAATTTGGTGCGCTGTAGATCTTGGCCGTCTAACTTAGAGAACATCTTGGACGGAAAGGTATCATAGGTACTATGCTGGACATTTTCTTCCAGAAAGGATCTTCTAACAGGTATTACAGTAATTACTTGTCTTCCAGGATCCTCTTTTATAGCATCGAGAGAATCGACTATGTAAGGCTTTTGTTCGGCAAGCTCTTGAGAATTGTGATCTTCATTTCCCGGGTATTCGATTACTTTACGGTGTCTTGACATAAAAACACAAAAGCAAACTAATTCCGCCATAATTAAAATAGAGATTCCTATCAAGATGGAGTTGATTTTGATGCTGGGGAATAGGTCGGCGTTGATGGCATTGCAATCGACGATGGGAAGTTCAGAGGTAACCAACTTAACTACATGTTGGTGAGTCAGTGACACCTTCGACAGCTCATTCTTTACGTTAGGTTCGACTTCCAAACCGCCTGTGTGAAGGTTATTTTTTTGCTTTGTTAGGCCCGAATGGTTCAAAGTTAAAACAAGTAATTTCGCAAGTTTTACCATACTAACATCCCATATCAACCATGCTCACCACGACATTGTTGTAATGCTCACAACTAGGAAAGCGTTAATGGATCATATCAAGTGATATATAATGTAACTGATAAATGGATATAAATAAATAATAATAAATGGATAAATGGCTCTATTGCCATTCCTGCAGCACCGCGTGAAAATATTTAAATGGAAACTTGGGTATAATAATGACACTATTGTTCTCTTACAATTCGTTAATAGGTCATGCCGGTAACTTTATATCTCCTACTGAGAAATTCTCAATTTGTTTTAAATTCCGATATTTATTATGTGTTCTAAAAAGATCATATATTTCCAAAAAGGCGAACATTTCTGGATATAAAAACTTTACAACTGGTTCTCGTAGTAAACGGTAGCAGGAGTACACTTTGATCTTAGTCAAAAGGCCGAGAAGCGATGGTAGCCGGAGTAGTGTCGCTATTGTTAATATTATATCTATATATATATCTCTCTCTCTCATTTATCTTTCGAGAAAAATATATAACCTCTTTATCAACAGGCTTGGCGCAAATTCATTAAATAAAAGGTAAAAAATTATATGAAATATTCTGGTATCATAATAGAAAAATCTCTCTCTCTCTCTCTCTTTCTTGAGAATAGAGGTTGCCTGGACGGCATTCATAGTTCTTTAAAATAAGAGACACTTCTTGGCCAGAAGAGATTTTATTTATCGATGTCTTGACAAAAAATCTTTTGTCCTCGTCAGGCGCTAAAATATTTCAATTTACCATTTTTCTAAGAAAGACCATATTTTAGTAAAAACATCGAAAAAAATAAAAGCTCTATTGATCGAAGTATCTCTTATTTTCGAGAAAAAAATTGTGAAACTAAATTAGCATCACCAGAGCCAGCTATAATAGAATCCACAAACTGGCTCCAAATACATTTGAGATAGCGAGATTTGCTTATCGCTACCGGATGTTTATTGCGGTGATAGAGTTGAACATGAGGCTTGCAGATCTCATCGTGTAGGCCGTGTAAGTTACTTCATCATCACGTGCTGCACCAAACCTCGCTGGAGCGAGGTTCAAAGTAAGATTTCTCAGTTTCCCGTTGTCGGAAGTTGCCATGGCGTGCAGTGAATCCAGGGAATACTTTAATAGGACCGGATTAGATTAATTTGTCCTCGCCGGCCGTCAACAAGCAAGTTCAGGGTCAAACTGCCCTCCACTTTGATCACCCTATCTTCAGGACTGCAAGCCATTCTTGATTATGTTCCCAACTAGCTCAGTCTCGTGCATAAACATAAGATGCTTATCGGAATATTTTATTATTATATATGCACTCACAAGAAAAATTATTATTCTATTATTTTTAGAAGAAGTATCGAAACTATATCAGCAAAATAATCGTTAATTGTCAATAATGATTAGCAGCTAGCTATTTGACGATATTTTGATTTGATATTTTGATGTGATATTCTATATTATTAGTTTTCTCTTCCTATTGATTTGATTGTTGACGTTATGGAAATAGCCATAAAAAGCTCAAATTTCAAAAATAAATTTTCGCAAAAGCGCATTACAAATGCTTTTTCATTCCTGAAAAAAAAATCTTATTCTAATCTAAACTTGCCCAATCATTTTGAAAATCATTGATACTCTTTACTTATTATTTTTAAAATTATATTTGTGTTATTGAATATATATTATATAACTTGGAATAGAGTTGTAAAGATAGAGGCTGCCTGGTCGGCATTTCATACTTCTTCAAATCGAAGATACTTCGGCCAGTAAATCTTTTTATTATCTCGACGTTTCGACAAAAATCTTTTGTCCTCATCACGCTTTGCCAAACGTTTTAATTTTTGTTCGCTCCTGACGAGGACAAAATATTTTTGTCGAAATAATAAAAAGATTTACTGGCCGAAATATCTTTAATTTGAAGAACTTAGAATAGAGTGAGTCTCATCTTCATTGATTGTAAAGAAATATTAACGGAATTATTTTGAGTTAAGTAAAATTGTTTCTTAACTACTAAGCGGCCAAGAAATTGATGTTAATTTATAATACAATATAATGCGGCTTATGATTGTAGAGAGACGTTTGACAAATTTTACCGCAAATGTTTCCTTTGACCGAAAAATCGTAATTTTATTTTAAGGAGAAATACGACTATTTCTATCCTTAGAGATGAAGTATGAAAGGATGAATTGTGAAGAGTAATGATAAACGGAAAATTAAAAGTGTTCAGGGATGGGAATCGAACCCACAGTCTTCCGCTTACCGGGCAGATGCCATGTCCATTATGCTACCCTGGACATATAGATGTTAGCTAAAACGTATCAGGAATTAATATATATTTGTATGGTGTAGAACATTATTATTTGCCCCATTCACACACAGTTTACGTCGCTGCTTGTGGCTGCTGATTTACTTTTAGGATAGGTTAGGTTATGTCAGGTTCAGGTTAGGTTAGGTTATCTTGGATTCAATTTAGGTTAAGATACCTTATAGGTTAGGTTAGATTTAGGTTTTAATTTTTCGGGAAACAATGCGAGTACCGGTTTCTATTTATCAGCCATTCGTTTAACCTCTACAATCCGAAGAGAGAGATATATATATATTATAACAACTATATAACCCATTGCTAATCACCACTTATGTAAAATCAATAAAGCTCGAGATAACGCAAACCTAAATGAGAGACACCACATAAATACGACGCCAAGGTTAACTTTATTTTTTATGATTAGAAAGTTCTATATTAAATATTCTCGTGTGTTACTCTTAAAGTTATTCCTAACTAATATGGCCTTCTCAGAACGATAACTTTTGTAAAGTCCAGAATGACATGTGCTGACATAGGTCGATCTCCAACGATGATCCAATCATCAGAAAAGACAAAAAATAACGGCCTCTTCCTTCATAAAATATACAATAAAATCCGCCAATAATTATCTGCCTTCCCAGTCTATAAGACACTGGTTAGTGACAGCCGTAACACCAGTTGGGTACACCAACCATGATATCTAGGACAGCATCTATTTCATGTCACCCACAAAATATCAAATATTCCAAATTTACCAAAGAACATTTTAGCCTGTAAAGGGTCAGTTCTCATATCGTAAATATCAGACATTATGAAGCAAGCTTAACTTAAGTTAATAATAAAAGGAAATATAATATTTGCCATAGTCATGCTTAGTAAATATATAAAAATGGTACAAATATAATGCCAAATTCCATACTTTTGATATTTCATAATTGATATTTTCAAATTCTCTCTAATTTTATAATATATTAATTTTAATAAACCCTGTATTTTTTGCCCTCTATCATTTAATCCTTTCAATATCTTCTTATAAAATATTTTGGGTTATTTCAGAGTATTTTATCAAATGCTTTTCTATATATATAAAAATGAATGTATGTGTGTGTGTGTGTCTGTTTGTCCTTTATGCCTGACCATACCACTCATTGGAACGCCATGAAACTTTGGGAAGTTATTTAGTATAGTACTGGGAAGGTTTCTAGCGAATAAAATTTTGAAAAAACTTTTCGCTTTAAAATAATCAAGATAAATATTCTAATTTATCTGTTATAATTCAACAATCTGCTCTAAATATCATCATGATGATACGATGATTTTGTAATGTAGAAAATTAGGAAAGACAAAATTCAGGATGACACGGCAATTCATTTGAGACAAGAATAATGATACAATTCCAAGGCAATATACTATTCCTTTAACTTCCAATTACCGAGGGAACCAATTAATATTGATTTTATTCAACTTATCGAGTATTTTTCAAGGGACCGGGAAAAAATGTTCACTTTATCGAGAGATTCGTTAGACAAACCTTTACTCGGGTAAAACCCGGGCGAAGCCGGGTACGTCCATACAAGAATAATGATACAATTCCAAGGCAAGATACTATTCCTTTAACTTCCAATTACCGAGGGAACCAATTAATATTGATTTTATTCAACTTATCGAGTATTTTTCAAGGCACCGGGAAAAAATGTTCACTTTATCGAGAGATTCGTTAGACAAACCTTTACTCGGGTAAAACCCGGGCGAAGCCGGGTACGTCCGCTAGTCAACAATAAATCCACATTATTCTGCTTCAAAAATGTACACAAGACTGCGGAAACAACCCGAAATATTAACAGCGCTTGAGACTATGAGGCCATTTCACTAAGCGCCAATGGTTCGCAAAATTACTCCCTAATGCTATCAGTCTTAAAGTTAGAAAGGATCATGTAAGACCGTCGGAGGTCGACAATTAACTTTCTACAAGAACATTTGAAAAGTTTTGTAAAATTGATCTCAGGAACTCTTCTAAAAGACAGAGATGACAACATATTGTAGCATAAACTGACATCATGTAAATATATTCATTGTCATTTGTTTATTGTAAAAATACAAATAAGGAAAATTAGGGAGAGAGATAAGAGACTATGTTTGTTTAGTAGAGGGGAGTTAGGTAATCTTCTCTCGCTGATTAAATTGTTCTTGATTGCCATACGACTCGCCAACAAAGTTTGGGATCAAAAGGCGCTCTCTCAGGACGCCTCAAGTGGCACCAGGACCGGGGGGAAGTTGAGGACTACCAGAGGAAGGTTCGGCCAGGAGCCGCGAGCCAAGATGGCGGCCACGAGGGCCGCCGTGAGATGACAACGTATCTAATACCGAGCGTGCCTATCAGCAATTTGAACTGTGAAATGTCCTGCAAACCATCCTTGTCTTTCCACGGTTCCCCGGGATTCGATTCTGATTGGTCAGTAACTTATGCAAGTCTCCATTTCCCTCTACTGCGACCCCGGTTACAAACTGGCGCCATCTGAGACGACCTATGGGGTGACGTCATACTTTATTACTTACATAATCCAGATTGTGATTTTACATATTAATGAAGTGGTTGAATATAATTAATTATGTTATAATCTATAGTATTTTATACTAATTTAACTGTGGCCTATCATATGGTACAAAATTAAGGAAAATTTAAGCTATTTAATAAAGTAATAATCAATTACATGAAGTATGTGGTGATAGTAGATTGGGACAGAAATAATGGTAATGAATATTTCACAAGCTTTAAATATATAAATAACTTATATAAGTATTATATAAAAGGGCGTACCTGGATCTGTAAAGAAAAAAAAACTTTTTTTTTTTTCAAAATATATATTTCGAAAGATTTCTCCCTCTCTATCACTGTACAATAAATTGATAAAGAGGAGTAATCTTTCGAAATATTTTGAGAAAAAAATTGTTTTGTTTTTTTCCATTACAGATCCAGGTACGCCATTTTATATAAATTTATTTTATGGATCGCCTTTTGACTCAAATTATATAACTATGTTTAAATTACGATAATCTTAGGTGTTGATTAATTAGTTTATTCACCCAATTGTTCAGTATTAGTCAACGTTTTCATTAGGATATTTTGAATAAATTCGCAGTTTTATAAAATTTAAAATATTTAGAAGTGAAGTCAGCCAGCGCAGTATTCAGCCAGTTGTACATTTGTTGAGAGTTAGGTTGGGACCTAAATTATGTGTGTTATATTCATAGCGACACAATAAATCAGGGAAAACTTAACAAAAGCACTTAGAAATATAAAAAGTAATGTTTATCCCTTTACTTAATCCTTTATTATCTACACTGGTGTCCAAAAAATAAGAAACTCAACCAATATTGAAATTTCTCAAAAGCTAATTTATTAACAAATATAAAATTTAGTATACAAATAGTTTAAACTATGGAGAATTTGACTAGCTATGTGAAAATAAATAAAATATTTGAAATTATGAAATATGCAAATAATTACCAACATACCCAAAGCTAAGGTTCCAGATCTTAAAGAAATAAGATATCAATAGGGAGTATATAAAAATGAAATCCAAAATCGATGTTTGTTATCGCGTTGCGCAAAACCTACAGAATCAATTTATTATGAAATTTCGCATGTAGGTAGCTGAATATTTCGTTTAACATAACGTTCAAAAAACTAAAAAGGTTAATGTGCTTTTAAAAAAAATGTAAAACGAAAATGCGTAAGTTCCAGCCTTTTAGGGCTTGGCGCCGCACTGGTCGCGACGATAAATGAATTTGATTGGTTAATAATTTTACACGTAGTTTGTTTACACGATGAATATTATTTGTTTACACGATGAATGTTTTTGAAAGGTAAGATTATCCAATCGCCGCGAAACTTCAGGAAGTTATATATATTTACTATACTACTGGGAAGGTTTCTGGTTTGAATTTGATTTTTAATAAATATTCGTTGCAATTTTATTTGCAAATTTTCTACTTTCACTCGCAAGCAGCGCCTCTCGCAGAATCTGGTGAAATTACATTTATAAATTGTAAAAATGCTAAAATGTGTTCCAAGTATAATAAATTTAATTTGAGAATTTAGTAATATAATATTCCAATGACTCTGCAAAAAAAGTTGGCATTTCAACATTAATATATATTTAAAGAAAATATTGTAACGTTTTTCTGTTAAATGTTAAAATGTTGTAATGTTAAAATATATTTTTACATTGTTAATTTATTTGTTGTTGTTTTATGATAATGAAGATGCAAATTACATTGTTGTTGTTGTAATATCTTTATTTACGGGGCTGCTAACAAAAATAAATGATTTTTAAGCCCCAATGGCCGCGTAAAGCGGAATATATAAAACCACTATGACCAGGCTGGAGAGGCTAGAGACAGGAACTCCGGAAGAGGCAGGTTAGGCCAGATTGGGTCCGCGGAGGTCTGGAGGCAGGTAGAAGGCGGGAGGACTAGAACTTTGCAGCTCTAGCTCTGGCAGTTGGGGAAGACATTGATCTTGCCTCGTGGTCGGCAGAGAGGCCCTTGACTGAGCAGTTGGCGCATTTGGCCGTGCGCGGGTTGGCGAGAGTGTTGTTGTTGTTGTTTATTATCGTTTGTTTATATAAAAAAATAACATTGTATGTGATGATGATAACAAAAATGAATTTTTTAATTAATATATATATTTCATTGAGGAAAAAAAATAATTATAAAATTCACAAACGTGACAATATCTTATTTAAAATTCAATAAATATTTAAAAAAATTATGCCTCAAAAAATATATATATTTAAACGTATATAACAATAATTATATTTATATACGTTTATAAATCTATATATAGACGGGTTGGGTGTTTTCTAGAATCGTTTTAACAAATGTTCATTAGGCAAACTTTTACTCCGGTAAAACCCGGCGAAGCCGGGTACATTCGCTAAATACAGTTATTTACAAATGTTCGTTTGTAGCAAGATAATATTCCTTCAACTACAAATTACCGAGTGGACCAATTAATATTGATTTTATTCAACTTGTCGATATTTTTAAAGGGACCGGGAAAATTTTCAAATTATCAAGAGTATAGACAAGTATAGATTCAGTAGGGATTGGATGTTTGCTAGAATCGTTTTAACAAATGTTCGTTAGGCAAACCTTTACTCAGGTAAAAACCGGGCGAAGCCGGGAACATAGGTATATATATTTGTCGGCTATGCACGCCCTTAATATGTAACTAATCTAGCTGAAATTTAAACAGGACAGAAGTTAAATCTGGAAGAGTTTTTTTGTCGCACTTTAACCAAGAAAAATTATAATTAACCAAGTACTGAGCAACAATATATTTTTTAGTCAGAAATGATCATGACAATATTGCTGTATCATGCTTGATCAACATAAACAAAATTATTTTGGGGAATATTCACTAAAGCAGACCACGGGCGAAGTAGATAATAATTTTAGTAGACAGGAACAAAATTCTACCAGCGAAACATTCACTCGAGCAGAAGACACACGAAGCCACGTCATCTCTATATATAAAATATCGTTTCTCGGCCTTTTGGCTAAGATCATGTAGTATAACTCTAGATATTTTTATTTATATATATCTTTTTAAAAATCTATTCAGTAGAGAGAGTGGATATGTTTTCTCGAAAAATATATTTTATATATTATTTAAATATATAATGTAACGAATATTATTATCATAATATTCTGTGTGTTCTGGAATATTATTACCAATAATATTCGTTAGGCAAACTTTTACTCGGATAAAACCCGGGCGAAGCCGGGTATACATCCGCTAGTAGAATATATAAAATATTCCGTGTCGCGTCGCCTGTAGATTTCTATATTAATATGAAATGTGTGTGTGTGTGCTTGTTGTTCTTATTATCTTCATATCAGATTGGAAAAACTTCGAATAAAGGGAGTGGAACTGGAAAAGTCGCTGTTTAGACAGTGACAATTAAACAATAATGTCAAAATGAAAAAAAGACAACCATCAAAATAGACGCAAACATGATGCGCCGTATCGACCGATATCGACCGTCTCTGCAAATATCAGATTTGGGTCTTTGGTCAATTTTGACGAGATATGTGGCTTTCCTTTCCAAATATCCTCCAGACAAAATATCTATCAATGGAGAAACATGTTTTAGAAACGACCAAAATGAAAGCGTTGCTATTGGGAATAATAACCTAAACGGTGCTATAAAGGAAGTAACAAATGGAACCTCTGTTATATAGACATTAGCAATTCAAACGGCGCTATGTAGGAGTAATAATTCAAACGATACTATATAAACACTACCAATGGAAACGCTAATATATAGCAAGTGGTATAATAGAAACGGTGATATATAGGAAGAAATAATTCAAACGATACTCATAGGCAGTAACAATGGAAACGCTGTTATATATAGACAGAGGGCACGCAATAGAAACGGTGCTATATAGGCAATAACAATGGAAACATTGTTAAATATAGACAGAGTGCACGCAATAGAAACGATGCTATATAGGCAATAACAACGGAAATATTGTTAAATATAGACAGAGGGCAGGCAATAGAAACGGTGCTATATAGGAAGTAACAATGAGACGCTGTTATATAGTCAGAGAATACGCAATGGAAATGGAGCTTTATTGGCAGTAACAATGGAAACGGCGCTATATAGGGGTAAAAAAAAAATAGATGTTATATACAAAATACCAATGAAAACGCTCTCACACAGGTATTAACATGGAAAACACGGCCTTATGTTCGGTGCTAAATGGCAGTTAAACAAAAAATGAAACGGTGCCATATGGGCAATAACAATGGAAACGGTGCTAAATAGTGAGTATTAAAACAATGGAAGCAGTGCTATATGGACAGTAACAATGTAAAAAGGGCTATATGGCATAAAAGGGCAGTTTCAAATAATGGAAACTCTGCTATATGGACAGTAACAATGGAAGCACTGCTATATGGGCAGTAACAATAGAAACGGTTCTAAATAAGCGTTAATAATGGAAACAATGCTATATGGGCAGTAAAAATAGAAACGGTGCTAAAAAAGCGTTAATAATGGAAACAATGCTATATGGGGCGGTAACAATAGAAACGGTGCTATATGGGCGGTAACAATAGAAACAATGCTATATGGGCGGTAACAATAGAAAGGTTCTAATAAGAGTTAATAATGGAAACAATGCTATATGGGCGGTAACAATAGAAACGGTGCTAAATAATTGTTAATAATGGAGACAATGCTATAAGGGCGGTAACAATAGAAACGGTGCTAAATAAGCGTTAAAAATGGAAACAATGCTATAAGGGTGGTAACAATAGAAACGGTGCTAAATGAGCATTAATAATGGAAACAATGCTATATGGGCGGTATCAATAGAAACGATGCTATATGGGCTGTAACAATGGAAACAGGATATATAGGCGGTAACTATAAAAACGGTGTTAAATAAGCGTTAATAATGGAAACGGTGCTAAATAAGCGTTAAAAATGGAAACAATGCTATAAGGGCGGTAGCAATAGAAACGGTGCTAAATAAGCGTTAATAATGAAAACGGTGCTAAATGGGTGGTAACGATGTAAACGGTGCTGAATTGGCGGTAACAATGGAAATGGTGATAAATGGGCGGTAACACTGGAAATGTCGCTAAATTGGCGGTAACAATGGAAACGTCGCTGAAGTGGCGGTAACAATGGCAACGTCGCTAAATTGGCCGTAACAATGGAAACTTCGCTAAATTGGCGGTAACAATGGAAACGTTGCTAAATGGGCGGTAACAATGGAAACGTTGCTAAATGGGCGGTAACAATGCAAACGTTGCTAAATTGATAGTAACAATGGAAACGTTGCTAAATGGGCGGTAACAATTGAAACGTTGCTAAATGGGCGGTAACAATGGAAATGGTGCTAAATGGGCAGTAACAATTGAAACGGTGCTAAATTGGCGGTAACAATGGAAATGGTAATAAATGGGCGGTAACAATGGAAATGGTGCTAAATGGGCGGTAACAATGGAAACGTTGCTAAATGGGCGGTAACAATGTAAACAGTGCTAAATTGGCGGTAACAATGGAAATGGTAATAAATGGGCGGTAACAATGGAAATGGTGCTGAATGGGCGGTAACAATGGAAATGGTAATAAATGGGCGGTAACAATGGAAACAGTGCTAAATTGGCGGTAACAATGGAAATGGTGATAAATGGGCGGTAACAATGGAAATGGTGCTAAATGGGCGGTTACAATGGAAACGTTGCTAAATGGGCGGTAACAATGGAAACGGTGCTATATTGGGCGGTAACAATAGAAACGTTGCTAAATGGGCGGTAACAATGGAAACGTCGCTAAATGGGCGGTAACAATGGAAACGTCGCTAAATGGGCGGTAACAATGGAAACGTCGCTAAATGGGCGGTAACAATGGAAACGGTGCTAAATGGGCGGTAACAATGGAAACGTCGCTAAATTGGCGGTAACGATTGAAACTTTGCTAAATGGGCGGTAACAAAGGAAACGTTGCTAAATGGGCGGTAACAATGGAGACAATGCTATATGGGCGGTAACATTAGAAACGGTGCTAAATAACCGTTAATAATGGAAATGGTGCTAAATGGGCGGTAACAATTGAAATGGTGCTAAATAAGCTTTAATAATGGAAACAATGCTATATGGGCAAAAACAATAGAAACGGTGCTAAATAACCGTTAATAATGGAAACAATGCTATAAGGGCGGTAACAATAGAAACGGTGCTAAATAAGCATTAATAATGGAAACAATGCTATCTGGGCGGTAACAATGGAAATGGTGCTAAATGGGCGGTAACAATGGAAACGTTGCTAAATGGGCGGTAACAAAGGAAACGTTGCTAAATGGGCGGTAACAATGGAAGCGGTGCTATATGGGTAGTTAACAATGGAAGCGGTGCTATATGGGTAATTAACAATGGAAGCGGTGCTATATGGGTAGTTAACAATGGAAACGGTGCTATATGGGTAGTTAACAATGGAAACGGTGATATATGGGTAGTTATCAATGGAAGCGGTGTTATATGGGTATTTAACAATGGAAGCGGCGCTATATGGGTAGTTAACAATGGAAGCGGTGCTATATGGGTAGTTAACAATGAAAGCGGTGCTATATGGGTAGTTAACAATGGAAACGGCGCTATATGGGTAGTTTACAATGGAAACGGCGCTATATGGGTAGTTAACAATGGAAACGACTATATAAAAATAGTAACAATGGGTATCCTGTCACAAAAGTATTAACCTTTGAAATTCTTGTCATTGAATACTTATAATGAAACGCTTTCATGGATTAATTTATACTGGGAAAAAATGTTGCTATATATAATCTATACCATAGTAAATTATGTCATATTTGTTGTAAACACACCGGTAACCTAATTAAACAGGTAACAAACTAATGCGAGCTGCTAAAAGCATTTACATTGGAGACACTGTAAGAAGATTAAATTATTCTTCTAGTGCAATTTTCATTTGCTCTAAAGTCTTGGGTTTCCGACGATTAAATTTATCATTCAAATAACCCGACAAAAAAAAATTGCCGGAGTAAGATAAGGTGACCGCGCAGGCCAATCAATGGGTCCATGGCGCCCCATCCATTTGTGAGGAAACTTTTCATTGAGAAATGTTCTAACAATGTTTGAGTAATGGGCGGGTACACCCTCCTGCATGAAGTAAAGATTTTCCAACCAATTTTGTCTGCATAAATTCCTCCAACTATTTAAAACATTTCTCACCATTTAATTTTCATCGAAACAGTAAGGTCTGATTATTCCTTCCGAACAAATTCCACCCCAAGCAGTTAAGCCAGGGGAATTAACTTCCTTCTTAATTTCTACCTTTGGATTTTCCGAAGCCCAATAAACACAATCATGTCGATTGACGCGTCCATTTGATTTAAAAATAGTCTCGTCAGTCCACATTATTCGATCAGGCAATATTTCATAATTTTGGATCATTTCAAGCTTTTTTTCACAAAATTCCATCCTTCTATCCCAATTATCTTCATGAAGTGCATGAACTAATTTAGGAATATAGGGCTTATATAGCCAAGATCTTTTACCATTCTTTGGATGGAGGTTCTGGGTATATTTAGCTCTTGAGACAACCTCTTGAGGACTAGCTTCTAAAGATGCTTTAACTAGATTACACGAGGAGCTTCTTTTCCGTTTAATTGCTAGCTTTCGAACCTTGCGGTTCTTCAACAGGCGTGGCTAGTACAACAATACTAACAAGATAAAAGCGCGCTTGAGCCATTATATACAACATCCAAATTTACATACGAAGGGATATTTCAAATATAATTAAAATAGAAATAAGAATTATGACTATAAAATATAAATTTTATTAGCATAGTTTTATATTTTATAGTCATAATTCTTATTTCTATTTTAATTATATTTGAAATATCCCTTCGTATGTAAATTTGGATGTTGTATATAATGGCTCAAGCGCGCTTTTATCTTGTTAGTATTGTTGTACTAGCCACGCCTGTTGAAGAACCGCAAGGTTCGAAAGCTAGCAATTAAACGGAAAAGAAGCTCCTCGTGTAATCTTTTATTCGTATAAGTTTAACCAAATATACTGAGTTCATTTATTCGTAAAAAATGCTTTAACTAGGTTTATATTAGCTTCACAGGTAGCAAAGTGTGGTCTTCCTGATCTAGGAAGTTCTGCCACACTACCGGTAGTTTCAAATATTTTAAATTATTTTTGTTACGGTTGATTTAGAAGGTGCAGAAAACTCAGAATGCTTTGACTATTGACGTCGTAGAGTTGTGAAACTACCATGTTGATATTAAAGTTTGATAATTTTTAATTATTTCTTTAATACCGAGGAATGCCATTTTCAGAATTAAACTTGGATGGAACCTGAACACACACATATATAAATTAGACAAATATTATAAATAATTTATCAGCTTTTAATTTTAAAAAATTGTATCGGGACTTACGGGCCACCCGGGATGTTAATATTTAAATTATATGAATAGTAACAGCAAAAACGGGTTTATATAGGCAGAAATGAAACCTCTGTTATATAGAGAATAAAAATATAACGGGTGCTATATAGGCAGAAACAATGGAAACTCAACTATAAATACGGAAACGTTGATAAATAGACAGTAGCAAAGTAAATTTTATCGGTGTAAGCATTAATGATGCGATTCAGACTGTAACACTGGAAACAATGCTATATACATCGCACAACCATCTATATATAATTTGCAACAATAGAAGCGGACTATATAAGCATCAAAATGCGAACCCTGTCATATAGGTTGTAGCAATGAAATTCTGTTTATAGAATTAGTAAAATCATAAAATATTTATCAAGATTAACAATGGAAACTGCTGCTAGAAGTGATTACGGAGAGAACGCTGATATACTTGTATTAGTAACAGAAAGGTGACTATATGGACAGAAACCATTAAAACGACGCTATAGAGACAGTATATTCGAACGCTCTCATTCAGGTTATAATATTGAAAACAGTTCTATACAGCAGGAACAATTGAAAATGTTCTATATGGACAATATGGACCTGTGCAATATTGGCACATGGGTACCAATGGAAACGTTTCTAAGAGAGCAGTTCGATAAGTAAGGTAAAAAATATATAGATGGAGACACCTGGTGGGCTAGAAGTAGGTTCCTTTATATGACGTCAAACCTCGTGCTCCACCTTCTAGGAAGCTTGCGCCGTAGTGATTGATTCCGATATGGATAAAAAATGAATTCAGAGCGGATATCGAACCTTTATTTTTAAGCGTTGGTCGGCTTCCCAAATTAAAGCCGAGCTGAACAAAGTTCATGGAGACTCAGCGCCATCATTAAAGACCATTTATTACTGGATGGATGAATTTAAACGTGGTCAAATATCAAGATGAACAACGCCTCGGCCGGCCTATGGATATAACCACGCGAGAAATGGTATAAAAAATCCATTGCATCGTTATGGAAGATCGACATGACTGGTAGAGAGAAGAGGGAATAAGTATCAAGTTTATCCTTTCAAAGAAAATCAGACTTTGATTTCAAGACTTAAATATAGTCAACTAGGTACAATGATCATCCAAAGCGGTTGCAAAGTTTTCCTTCTTTGTAACAAATGCAACTTTCAACCTGAAGCTCCAAACAACATAATCGGTTGCATTGACTCGTATATCGATGGGCACTACTCAACAGGCATTATCAAAATATCAAGATCCACAGACATTAATATGAGGTCAGATATTCAAATGATTAGAATATCAGCGCAGACGCACATCACGCGCACCTGTGGCTCCACTTCAAAACACTATTCAAGGCATGGAGATTTCGACGATTTCAAGTTAGGCAATCAGATCGCATCACGAACCGTAACACAGTACATTCAGTCTGTAACGCATCATCCAGTATCTGCGCGTACCATTCGACGCCGTTTACAAAAGAGTGGTCTGTCCGCAAGACGACCATTGCTTCGTCTACCCTTAACGCAAAACCACAGACGTCTCCGCCGCCAATGGTGCGATTAAAGAAGGATGTGGATGGAAGAATGGAATGAAATTGTCTTTACTGACGAGTCACGCTTCTGTCTGCAACACCACCATGGTCGGATTAGAGTCTGGAGACACCGTGGAGAGAGGATGCTGAACAGCTGCGTTATGTACCACCACACTGATCCTGCACCGGGTATTATGGTATGGGGCGGTATTGGATATCACTCTCGCACTTCTCTATTACACATTGCCGGTACTTTAAACAGCCAACGATATATTTCCGAGGTGTTGGAGCCAGTTGTCCTTCCTTACCTTCAGGGCTTGCACACAGCTATGTTTCAACAGGATAAGCGCGACCACACGTGACATGCATTGTCCAAAGATTCTTCGTCAATCGCCAGATTGAATTGCTTCCCTAGCCGGCTCGCTCTCCGGAACTTTCGCCGATAGAAAACATGTGGTCCATGGTTGCTCAACGATTGACCCAGATTACATCCCCAGCTGCCACACCAGATCAACTTTTGCAACGTGTAGAAGCTGCTTGGTCTGCTGTACCCCAAGAACACATCCAAAGTTTCTTTGAATCAATGCCGAGTCGTGTGGCAGCGGTGATCTCCAACAATGGCGGCTACTCTGGCTACTTATTCTGGCAGGAACCACACTTCGCAGAAGTCTATAATTTTAATCATATGATACTTGGTTAACATGTTATCTACAAAATAATTTTTTTTTGGTGATATCTCTTGTCTTTCTTGGTGTTGCAATTTGGGTTACCAGCAGTGTATATATTGATTTTCTTTATTAGGTTTGTTTATTAAATTAAGCTGATAAAATGTATTTAGGCGCTAGTATCCCAAGCTAGGATATCGCATCTGATATGTCAAATAAATAAATATCTTAAATGAAGGCGTTATCAAATGTATCAATGATTTGTATTGATATATTTTATGTAAGGAGTGTTGCCTGTTGAAATTTGAAATGACAATGGAAAACTAGAAGTTATGAGTAGATATATGGAAAATGGAAAGGTACATGGAAGGAGAACATCACAGAATGGCTGAAGTTATTACCTAGACAGATATTTCACGTAGCACATAACAGGGGGAAATTCAAGTCGCCTAATGGGGCGGCTTGGTAACCTAAATTGCAACACCAAGAAAGACAAGAGATATCACAAAAAAATGTATTTTGTAGATAACATGATGACCAAGTATCAATGAGAAAAGGGTACTTATACCTCAAGGATAAAAGTTTGCAATTCAAGTGAACCACATATCTACATATATAACGAATGAAGGCATTAAGACGCGAATGTTTCTTTTCACAAATAAATCGAACTTCTACTGTCCTTACTGTGATGAAAAATTATTGGGAGGGCTTGGCTCATTAATGGTGAAACCTTTCAGCGGTTTCGCTAATTTAATCTAACAGACCGCTTCTTTAGAGCTCTGATACTGTATTGGAGCATTCTGCTTATATATGCTTCACTAAAGGGTGGAATCTTAGAAATGGTATTTGATCAAACTATGGACATAAGCTTTTAGGACAGTAGAATTACATTTAAATAGCGAAATATTTTTTCATCGCAATAATGACAGTAAGAGTTTAATTTATTTGTAAAGAAACATTCACGTCTTAATGTTTCCATTCGTTATATATAGATAGCGCGTTATTACTTTGTATTAATACCTACACATGTAGATTATAATAATCAAAAATCCCTTTCCAGTGCCGGGAATGCAAGTAGAATCTCCCGAAATACAAGTACTTATAATAATAGATTATTAGATCAGTTATTTGCAACAATAGATTCAATCTTATAATAGTATGATTGATTAAACTAACAAACCCGCTAAGTTTCACCACTGATGAGCCAGGCCTTCATGCATTGCACTGAGAACAGTAATAAAAACCCTTTATTTGTAAAATAAAACCGTACTAAAATGCACATGTAGAATTTATTAATTTGCAATCACAAGAATTGTGAAGTGCTTACTTGTACCTTTGGAGTTGTGGACTTGTGCAAATTGAAGAGTAATTTCTTAATTTAAAAAAAATCTAAAAAAAGGATTCGATCCCGGGGTCATGCTTTTTAGATCATTTATATTGTAGCAAAGTATTTATTTTTTTATTAACATACTATCCTTTTTTATGTTTATATTTTGCTACTCTGTAAACTTCCCATTGCTTATATATATATGGTAATTTAAACCAACAACCCTATATTGTATAATACTTATAACAAGATTGTCATGTTGTACATAGAAACACATCTATAAATAATTATACGCATGATTGACATGTTTCATTGCATCACCATATGTAATGTACTTTGTACAAACTGAGGATGAATAAATAAAACCATGTAATAGATTAAGAGCTGAGCTGAGCAAGAGATCGAGATAGAAATACAACAACCCTAAAAAGAAATTTGGCAAGTCGTTGCCATCAAGGTCAAAGGGTGCAGAATAGCGCAGACGCCCCCACGCCACCCGTTCAAAGTCCAAATTCTCGCATGTCTCCCTCCTCGGCAAAAGGTATATAAAACCTCGGTTTTAGCCGAACTTACAGTCACTTCACCATCGGCGTGAGCTCTTGTCGGTTGTACCCAGGACCATCTCATCGACCATGTAAAACAGTAAGAAATATTCTAACTCAATCTTGCTCTTAGCTCGACTCCTATCTGTTCACGGAACTTTCCTACTACAACTATGTCTCTTCGTTTTTTGTGTGTGGACATTCCCAAGCTTTCCACTCTGCTTCTGCCTGTACTCTGTGAGAACTGTTAAAGGTCCTACAAGGTGCAGAGAGGTACTGGAAAACTCTCCACGCCCTGACTGTCCCTCTCGGTTACTACAGGTTTGACCCTCGGTTGCCACAGCTATAGCGAGAGTCGACAGGATCTCTCATCACAGAAAAGTCGACAGGACCTCATCACAGATATGTCGACAGGATGGCCACAACGAAGAATGACCACAACGAAGAAGGTAAGAAGCCTGTCCAGATAGAAGCGTGAAAGAGCAAAGATGGAGGAACAAGCCCGCCAGTACAACGAAACGACCAAGCAATCTCCCCCCTAACGAAACAGCCGAAGATCCCGCAAAATAAGCCGGTGAGACGTTTCCCACCTTCGGCCTTACAACGCAACCACCTTCCAGGCGACATGCCGCCGTCGCCAAACAGAAGTCACAAGCTTCTACAAGCCCTACATGGGACGCCTTCCACGTCAGCAGGACAACAACTAAAGACCAAGTCTCCTGACTGAACAATCCTCAAAACTCTAAGTTTTAAAAACCTACGTAACTTTCTCCTCATGCTCACAACTTGATTCTCCATATATTTGATGTTTATTTTCACTGTAATCATTTTAAATCAATTTTTACCATTTTTATATCATTTCAATTCAAATTTTAAATCTTTTACAACCTCATTTATCAATTTTTACTTTATTTTAAGCAACTTATAAATTTTAATTCATTACTTTCAATTTTACATAAGAAAAAAAATCATAATATTTTTTAATTACTCTAATCATAATTCGAAACTTATTTGTGTGTTTTTCTTAATATCTTATTTTTATACTAAAACACCAATTTATTAATCAAATACTCAACACTTTGCAAAAATCATTGTTATGTTCACTATTTTATGTAAACGCCCCATTCAAATTATAAGTCACAATCACGCCATTGCCCTTTTACATGGATAATTTTCGCACTACCATAATCAACGATTTAAAAAAGGTATTCAAATTTTAATAAACATAGGTGAAACGCTTTTTTTTTAATTGCAAAAGTCGAAAGATACAATAACTTCAAAATCACAACTAGAAGAGTAACTGTCCTTTCCCAAAACTAGTTAAAAATCCAACAAAGTTCACTCCCTCGTCTTTTCCCTTTACATGCATAATTATTAATCATCCACACATCTCTCACAACAAACTTCAACACACTCCCCCATCACTTTCTTCAATTGGCCACCATCTATTAGCGCGCGACTTAGCAACAAATCAATCTCGAGCCACACAAGCTCCATATCGTCGCCACTAAACGTGCCACATCCACTAACAGCCAAAATATCTCGATGTGTTTTATACAACCACCACCCACGACTAGTAAATTTGTTATTCATGGTGAAACAAGTTAGATGCTGTACCAAAAACAAAGACTTCACGTGACACCTTTCTATTCAATTCACTCACTCGTGTCACACAGCGCATCACAACAATTTTTCTCACTTAACAGGCCACAAAGACGCCTTCATGCCTGTGACACAGCTCACCCCAAAGCGTGTCCACGTCGAAAGTCGCACTTTTACTCACATCTAAACCCGACATCATTGAATAACATTTTTACTAAGTCCGCAACAACGTCGAAACACAACACTTACGAACACCGAGAAGACTAGATCTTTCAAATAGACCATAAAACTGCCAACAAGCTTACACCACTCTCAAAAAGAGTTTAACCAGTAAACCAGTACCCTAAAGTACATTCAAACCCTCAAAACTGTACTACAACAAGGATTTCCCAAACGTCTATTATCTGACAGAGCGCCCGCTTTTACCTCAGAAAAATTCCGTAAATTTCTAATAACACATGGTATACAACCCCTACTCACCACAAGCAATAACCCACAAGCAAAGGGTTTAAAAGCACGCTTAAATGCCACCATTACAGGCAAGCTCAGACTAGCTTATCTAGAAAAGCTTCCTGGACTCAACTAGTTAAGCGCATCACTCAAACGTATAATAACACACCCCATTCTGTCACAAGTTTTCCACCCACCTATTTAATGTTCAATGTTGTCCCCCCAGATCTAAGAACTTATCTTAACCCATACCCCGAAATAACAAGAGCTAGAGAGATAGCACGCTCTCGTACCCAAAATAAGCACAAAAAAGATAAAGAAACATTTGATAAGCAGCACAGAACACCACATTTCGAAGTGAATGATCTTGTTTTGGTCAAAAATTATAAACATCCCGACACAGGTAAATTATCAAATTACAAGACTATTTTAGACGCGTGATATTCTTTTTAAAATAAAACAATTTCTACTGCCCTTACTGCAATGGAAAAATTAGCACCATATTTTACTGGACCATATACAGTAATTGAAATAATCTCACCCAATGTCGTTCGAATAGATCGCCCCAATCAACCCCTCAAAAGAGACAGTGACACTATACATGTCAATAAATTAAAATATTACACAGAGAATGTTCTGTACATTACACCTCCACAAACCCGATTTGTTCAAAATCCACAGCGAATGTCTCCAGATGTATATCTCAGTGAATTCAATTATTTGACTACAGATATCTTCGAGACGCAACTAGTCCGAATTATACTGTCTACAACCTCCCAGCCATTCCTACATTTAGATCCAGATATATTCAACATCGATCGTTTTAAAACAAACCTCAAGTAGCGACCAGAAAATTGCCCGTTAAATTCACAAACCTATTCTATCTACATACTCTACACCAACTCATTTGGATCTGTATTACTTACTTACTTACTCTTTTTCACACAATATAATTTTGAACCCACCAGATCCAGACTAGAGAACGCACGTGCGCCGTAGACAAGCCCCATATCTCCCCCTTCAAAAACAATACACATCGCAACCCGGTCGTAAAAATGGACGTAATCACCGCTAGTTAACATACCAAAGGCCCCAGTAACGATAGACTAAACATCTCAAGACCATTCCCTAAATCCATCGCAACCCTTCCCCCTAACTGGCCCCCAGTCCTACATTCCCCGTGTCCCGCATTCCCTTTTTTCCACACTTTTTACTACATTAGCAGTCGATATCTTAACCTAACTTTCAAACATTTAGATATTTGAATTTGAACAAGACCAACCTTAAATTGAACATTTTGATATTTTAATCATGTGTAAATCTCTAATTTTTTCTACATATCAAACATTTTACATGTTAAATTGAGATCACAATACACAACATTTTAGTAAGCAATCCAAGCAATAAATTGCGCTTCTCAATTTTCGATTTATAAAACCTACACACCACATTTGTAACTTCTTTTTAGAATAAATATTTTTGTCCCATTCCTCTACCAAACCTTCATCTAATCATTATAATAATCTTTAATTAATTCTATTTTGTAAAAAATATTTTATTTTTTATTTTTTACCTTTAAATTATATAATCACTAGTTTTTAATCCAATATTATTATTTTTTAAAATTCAATTTTACTTTGTATATTAGTATTTTAGTATTACAAAACATTTATTTGTTTTCAAAAATCACTTTAATTTTCATTATTATTACTTTTATATATTGTATGTTTGATTTTGTCCACTTAAACTTTATTCAGCCACAATGATATTTCTATATTCTTATTCATTTTATATTTATTTTATACCTTATATAATATGAACATGTTTATCATCAACTTTTGGGCTCAAACAACAATCTATTTCTCTAACCACTTCAGTGTACTTTTCACTACAATCTATTTCTCAGCCAATGCTTCACATCAACGTAGAAAAACGATAGTACTGCTTGACAATTTTTTTTTATTTCCTAATTTCAACAAACTCTTTGAACATAGTTCCCCAGATTTAAAAATCCCAACTTCTGGCTTGAAGACATTTAAAAAGTTTATTTCAATCATCCGCAGAGCACAAATCGCCAACGCATGCACAAAGCGTTCACAACTCTCAATTTTTTTAGCTCTAGCGGACCACAATCAACCTTTGATTTTAAGTCAAGACAGATCACCTACTGTCGATACAACAATTCTACTTATCGCATGGTTCTCCATTTCACCCCTTTCAATCATATTAATGAACAACTTTTTCTTCAACAACTTTTCAACCCAATAACCCTACAATTGTGAAAAAGCACTGTAACCTTATACAAGATCACAGGTGAAACATTGCCTGGGAAGACGCTCAAGTCTATATCCTCGCTTTGCCCCTGGATTTAAGTGTTTGGTTGCATGTGTAATACTTACAATTGCATATTCTTTAACCCCTAATCCTTTCTAACGCCCGCCAACAATCATTAGAACATCATTTTATTTTTATCACCATTATGTTTTTATCAAGCAAAGGTTTTATCTAAATTTCTCTTTTATAATGAATATCATAACTTTTAAATTAAACATAAGTTGTATTTTTTATAATTTGCAGATATATCCAAACAAAACATCTTGTTATAGCCCTTTTTAACCCTCACAGTTTAAATTAATTAAAAGAAATTTTAATTACTTACCTGTGTTAGAGAGGTTTTACCCGTTTAAACCCGGATAAACCCTTTCACTCCCGGGGCCCATCTATGGTAATTTAAACCAACAACCCTATATTGTATAATACTTATAACAAGATTGTCATGTTGTATATAGAAACACATCTATAAATAATTATACGCATGATTGACATGTTTCATTGCATCACCATATGCAATGTACTTTGTACAAACTGAGGATGAATAAATAAAACCATGTAATAGATTAAGAGCTGAGCTAAGCAAGAGATCGAGATAGAAATACAACAACCCTAAAAAGGAATTTAGTAAGTCGTTGCCATCAAGGTCAAAGGGTGCAGAATAGGGCAGACGCCCCCACGCCCTTTGGACCCGTTCAAAGTCCAAATTCTCGCATGTCTCCCTCCTCGGCAAAAGATATATAAAACCTCGGTTTTAGCCGAACTTACAGTCACTTCACCATCGGCGTGAGCTCTTGTCGGTTGTACCCAGGACCACCTCATCGACCATGTAAAACAGTAATGCAGCATCTTCGTACACATTTATTTTTAGCAAATCTTTATTGTCTTAGTAAAGTCTGATACAGCCTTTTATTGTTTATTTGCGAAACGCCAAAAAGTGACAAAAACAAATCAAAAAGGGATGATGATAACCTGCGTCTTGCAGATTAACATTTTCATAGAAACATATATATATACATATTTATTGCTAGCTATATATCACCATCTTCTCTCTTCAAACACGAAATCTCACAGGCGGTCTCCTCGCTCGAGGTGGGTTCCGCCTTAGGACAGGACCCTCCTCTTTCAAGGCCTTGGGGTCCAGCGAGCGAAGAGGCTCCAATGACTTTCCATCGTCTGTATCACTCTGAACCTCTGAATCTTGATCCGACCGCTGGCTAGTTAGTCCTGGCGACAGCGACTCCATATAACCTCTGTCTCGTACAACCTCCGAGATTATGGCACTGGGACCTGCTCCTCTTGAGTGCTCGGGTTGACGCTCTCCATCTCCACTCTCATCTTCCTCACCATTCCTCCACCTTTTTCTAATTTGATCCTTGTGATAGGCCTTTACCTGTCCGTGGATCAAAATGGTGTAGACTCTAGTTCCCTTCTTGCCCACAATTTTTCCCGGGATCCATTTATCACCACCTCTAAAGTTTTTACACCACACTAAATCATCTATCTGGAATTCTTCCAATTGGGTTCGCCGATCATACTTCATTTGCCTGGCTTGCTGGTCCCTAACTCTAGATGCCAAGCTGGGATGTATCAACGATACTCTGGTTCGAAGCGCACGCCCAATAAAGAGCTCTGATGGAGTCTTTCCCGTTGTCACATGCGGGGTGCTTCGATATGCCAGAAGAACTTTTGATAAGGTGTCTTGAATGGTATCCCCAATTTTCCTTTTATTTTTATCCAGGGCAGTCTTAATTGTTCTAACCGCTCTTCCAGCCAAGCCATTACTTTGCGGGTGGTACGCCGGGATCAATGTTTGTTTTATTCCATTTCCTTCCAGAAAACCTTTCATTTGACTACCAGTAAACTGAGGTCCATTATCAGATACAAGTTCCTCCGGTAAACCATAGGAAGAAAAAAGTCGCCGTAGTTGCTCAATGGTTTTGCGTGTGGTGGTCTCTTTCATTGGGATGGCTTCGATCCACTTCGAATGACTATCTACTACTATTAATAAATTAATGTTTTCCTTATTTGCAAAATCAATGTGGATTCTTTGCCAAGGTCTGGTTGACCAGGGTTGCCATTTTCCTTTATTTGGCCCATCCTGGGATTGCTGACAGCTTCTGCACTTATTTACCAAAAACTCGATTTGGGTATCTAGATTTGGCCACCAAAAATGTGATCTTGCTACAGCCTTCATTTTGTTCATACCGGAATGAGTCTCATGAAGACAGTTCAACATTTTTATTCTGAGAGATGGTGGAATGACAACTCTCATTCCCCAAGCCAAACAATCCCCATCTACAGTTAGCTCAAGTTTCCTTTGAAAATAAGGTCTGAGGTGATCAGCCACCTTTTCAGGCCAGCCTTGCTGAGTATAAAATTTGGCCAATGAGAGCACTTCGTCTTTTTCAGTTTCCGTGGCAATTTCCTCTGCTGTGATCGGCAATTCTTCCACATAGGATAAAGCATAGACATTATTTAATCTTGGAATTTCTTCACAGCCCACAGGAAAACGTGACAGAAGATCTGCATTCCCATGGTCTTGAGTTCTTCGAAATTTAATATCGTAAGTATAAGCTGACAAAATAAGCGCCCAACGCTGCAATCTTGAAGTAGATAAGGTGGGGATTCCTGATCTTGAGCCCAAAATGGTCACCAATGGCTTATGGTCTGTAATAAGAATAAATTTTCTTCCATAAATAAATTGATGAAACTTGGTAACTCCATAAATAATGGCTAGAGCCTCCTTCTCAATCTGAGAATAATTTTGTTCTGCTTCCGATAAAGTCCGTGAGGCAAACATAATCGGTCTCTCCTGGCCTTCTATAATATGTGACAACACAGCGCCCACTCCAATCTGCGATGCATCAGTGGCCAAACACAATGGCAAAGTCGCATCATACGGGACTAGCACCCTCTCAGAGGTAATGCTATTCTTGCACTTGTCAATGGCCTCTCCACATTCCTTTGTCCAAACCCAAGGACGTTTTTTGTGAAGAAGCTCATGAAGAGGCTTCAAAAGCTCTGGCAAATTGGGTATGAACTTCCCATAAAAGTTTACCAAACCAAGAAATGACCATAATTCAGAGATATTCGTAGGCGTTTTGGCCTTCTGTATTGCTTGTACCTTATGATCTAAAGGTCTGATGCCCTCTCCCGTGACAAGATGTCCTAAATATTCAATTTCTTTTTGCAAAAATAGGCATTTTTCTTTCTTTAGTTTGATATTATACTTCGCCAAGCGAGCAAATATAGTCTTCAACAACGCCAGATGTTCTTCAATTGATGCTGTGGCTATAAGGACATCATCAATATAACAAATTACGCCTCCTATACCCGACAAAACCCTATCCATTACAGATTGAAAATAACTGGGCGCATTTGCCAATCCAAATGGCATTCTCTTAAACCTGAAAAGCCCTTTATGAGTATTTATCGTTAGTAACGGTCGGGTGCCTGGGTCCACCTCTAATTGCAGATAAGCGTTCCTCAAGTCCAATTTAGAAAAGTATTTTCCCTTGGCCAATGTGGAGAATAAATCTTGCTGTGTGGGAAGGGGATAGGCCGCAGTGTCCAAATATTTATTTAGAGTTACCTTGAAGTCGCAGCAAATTCTGATCTCTTTATTTTTCTTCGGCACTACAACCACTGGAGTGGCCCATTTACTGCTCGCCACCTCACATAGATAACCCTTAGCCACCATTTTGTCTAATGCTTCAGTAACTGCTGGCCTAATGGCGAAAGGCACCGGACGAGCCTTATGGAAAATTGGATTCACATCACACATGTTTACTGAAAATGTGAAACCTTTTATTGGTTCAGTTGTCTCCACAAATAGGGCTTGATTTTCCTTCAAAATTTCCTCAATGGTAATTTCCACAGGCATATGTTTTACCGCGAAACAGCCCAATTTCAATCTATTTATCCATTCTCTTCCCATCAAAGCCCTCTTTTCTCCTTTCACCACCAACGCTCTAAGTTTGTAAGTAATATCTTGACACTCCACTTTGACATTGATTTTACCCAGAATGGGTACCACGGTACCATCATAAGTTCTTACAATAATACTCGCTTTTTCCAATTTCAAGTGTTGAAGACTATTTTTAAAATCCTTTTCTGATATCAGTGTTAGACCACTACCCGTATCCATTTCAAATTTAATAAAGTTTCCTTCTACTTTTAACTCCATCAGATAGGGAGGGTCACTTGAGGCAAAATTAATTTTATACTCAGGTATCGTCACGCTTATAATTTTCTGGACATACTCTTCCTCCTCTTCTTGGTCTCCTATCTGATGTATATTTCCCGGCTGATTCTGATGTTGCCTTAGATTTCTTCTACTGCTCCAACATATTGAGGCAATGTGTCCTTTTTTATTACACTTAAAGCATATCGCCTCCTTAAATCTACATGGTTCTTTATGCAGTTTTCCACAATGTTTACATTTGCCATTCTGGAAATTTGATTCAACCTTGCGTTCCATCCTCAACTTATCTACACAATCTTCACCCTGCTCCAAATGAAATAATTTTGTATTTTTCTCGGCCGCTTCCATAGATAATGCTATCTCAATTACTTTAGCTAAAGAAATGTCGCCCTCCGACAAAATTCTATTTTGTATTTTGGCGTTATATAACCCACAAACCATTTTATCACGTAAAGAATCCTCCAGAAAATTTCCAAAGTTGCATGAGGAAGCCAAACGCTTAATTTCCACCAAGTAATCCGAGATGCTTTCTTCCTTTAATTGCATTCTTTTAAAAAAAATGAACCTCTCTACTACAATTGAGCGCTTTGGAGAGAAGTGCCTTTTCAAGATATCTATTAGGTTATCAAAAGTTTTATCTTTAGGTAGAATAGGACTGCACAAATTCTTCAAAACACCATATGTTTTACTTCCCATGAGGGTTAGGAGATAAGCCTTTTTCTTCTCATCCCCTGCCTCCTCCAATATGAGAAACTGTTCCAATCGTTCATAAAACGTTTCAAAAGTTTCAGTTTCCTCATTATATTCCTTAAATTGGTAACTAGCCATTTTATTTCACTCTTTCTTAAATTTGCATCCTAAAACTTTGCAATTTATGTCTTTTAAAATTAACTTTCAATTATATGCAAAATCAAAGATATTTTCTAAAAATATTTACTTCAAAATTCGAGGGTACTTACTCTTATATCCTCGTCGCCAAATGCAGCATCTTCGTACACATTTATTTTTAGCAAATCTTTATTGTCTTAGTAAAGTCTGATACAGCCTTTTATTGTTTATATTCGAAACGCCAAAAAGTGACAAAAACAAATCAAAAAGGGATGATGATAACCTGCGTCTTGCAGATTAACATTTTCATAGAAACATATATATATACATATTTATTGCTAGCTATATATCAAGTAAGAAATATTCTAACTCCATCTTGCTCTTAGCTCGACTCCTATCTGCTCACGGAACTTTCCTACTACAACTGTGTCTCTTCGTTTTTTGTGTGTGGACATTCCCAAGCTTTCCACTCTGCCTCGACCACGACTGCCTGTACTCTGTGAGAACTGTTAAAGATCCTACAAGGTGCAGAGAGGTACTGGAAAACTCTCCACGCCCTGACTGTCCCTCTCGGTTACTACAGGTTTGACCCTCGGTTACCACAGCTATAGCGAGAGTCGACAGGATCTCTTATCACAGATAAGTCGACAGGACCTTATCACAGATATTTATTATCATTTATAGTTTGTTCTTGCCTTAAATAATTTGCTGTGTCATCCTGAAGTTTGTCTTTCCTAATTTTCCGCGTGGCAATATTTACTACGCACCTCTAACATTCCTTATTTCTTTATGATCCTATATATAAGGTGTGAAATTTAGGTAAACTTCGCGCGATCTTATAAATGAAAGTATATAGAATTCTGTGGGAGTACCAAAATTCCTTTTATAATATAAAAATGAATATAAACTGAGGTTTTGGTGGGATATACTTAATTTATAGCTAAGCAGGATGGTACGGCCCTGGAAAACTATCAATTTAAGTGACAATTACCTAATGTTATGCCATCCTATTTAGCTATATAATAAGAAAACTCCTTCGAAAGCTCAGCTGTTTGTGTTTTCTAACTATAAGAATTGACGCTCTCTGAATTCTTATAAATCTTTGTTTATTATGAGGCATTAGCGCGCCATCTGTTATGAAAATTCGAAACTATCATAGACGTGTATGATTTTTTTTTAAATTAAACAATTTCTACTGTTCTTACTGAGATGGAAAAATTAATAGGAAAATAATTTTTCCATTAGAGTAAGGGCAAGTAGAAATTGTTTAATTTTTAAAAGAATCATACACGTCCATAATATTTTGGAATTTTCATGTCTTTATTATGAAGCTTTGCAAATGTTTACTTATGGATTACCATATCCTATATAGAAGTGATTGTTCTAACATCGCACATTGTAAGTTTTATCGATACTAGTATGTTGAGGATCATTTTGTGTTCACAAACCTGGTCTGTGCAGCAACATGGAGGATGTGTGGGAGAGAACGTAAATTATGCAAATCACGAAAGGTAAGAAAGACTTTTCTTGTATATATATTGGAATGTGGAACACTCTCTCTTATCTTTAAAATCTTTATACTGAGGGAATTTCGACCAAGTCTATTCCGACCAGATTTTTTTCTTTTGATCTGCTACATAATATTCACTAATGAATTACTACATTGTCTCTGTGTAAAAACACGTGGATATGTATTTTAAGCGCAAAATGATAGCGAAAGTATTATTTTTATGCTAATTGACTCTAACAATATTCGCATATAAGAATTGAAAACATTAAGGCACGAATGTTTCTTTTACACATAAAACGCTGGGAGGATTCACCACTGATAAGGTAAGTTATCCCAATATTTTTACATCGCATTAAGGACAATACGAGGGGTGTCCCATAAGTTGGTGGCCCGATATATAAAGAAATTGACTAATAAAATGATTATGAATTATTTTTCAACATAATCCCCTTTAAGGTCTATACACTTTTACCAGCGATGTTCTAATGCTTTTATGCCCTCCAAACAGAACCATGTTTCAAGTGATTCAAAAAATGAGGTTACAGCATAAATGACCTCTTCATCTGACCTAAAATGAATGCCAGAAAGTGATTTTTCAAATGAGGAAATAGGTGTAAGTCAGACGGAGCTAAACCTGGTAAATAGGGTGTATGTGGTAAAATTTCAAAGCCAGAATCATAAATAGCAGCCATGGCTTGCAGCGACCGATGATTCAGAGCCTTGTCTTGATGGTAAACAATCTTCCTGGACAACTTTTCTCTTCTCTTTTCTTTAATAGCTTCTCGTAGTTGCTTCACAAGATTTGCATAATACTTGCCAGTGATAGTTTGACCCTTATTCAGAAAGTCTAGAAGAAATACACCCTCGGAATCCCAAAAGACAGACACCATAACCTTCCCTGCTGATGGAACTGTCTTGGCTTTCTTGGGGGGAGGGGAACCGGAGTGTCTCCATTACATGGATTGTTGCTTGAACTCTGGTGTAAAGTGATGGGCCCAAGTCTCATCCATGGTAACAAATCTATTAATAAATTCCTCTGGATTGGCTATAAGTAACGCAACATTGACCGAAAATAACTTTCTCCTTACATCCTTTTGATCGGGTGCCAAAAGTTTGGGAACCCAACGGGCAGAAAGCTTCCTGTGGCCCAAGTGTTCTCTCATGATCCGACCCACTGTTGTTTTTGGAATACCCAAGGTCTCTTCTATCTGACGAACTGTCTTTCTTCTGTCCAACATAACCTAATCATCTATCTTGTCGATGTTTTCTTGAGTAACTGACTCAACAGGTCTTCCTGGTCGATGTTCGTCTTCGGTGCTGATCCTCCCTAATTTAAACGCAGCTACCCATTCTTTTACTGTGCTATAGGAAGGAGCATTTTCCCTTAATGTATCCACCATATCCTCATAGATTTCCTTCGGCAACATTCCTTTCTTACAAATATATTTTATTACAGCACGAATATCGTTTGTCTACATTTTAGATGATTCCTGTTTCTTGTCCTCATTCAGAACTTATAACAAAAAAAAAACGGTTTGTTGTAGAAACTTACAAATTTACATATCTTTATACAAGGCTTTAAGGCATATATGTTAAAATTTATTAGTTTCTAATATTTCGTTCTCATGGTCGGGCCACGGACTTATGGGACACCCCTCGTAGAAGATTGCTTTATGTGTAAAAGTAACATTCGTGCTTTTATGTTTTTATTTTCTATATATAGATGGCACGTTATTGCTTTATATTAATATTTGCATAATTTAAAGAAAATTTTGAAATAAATAAAAATGTTAAAGACTTTTCACAATTAGTATCTCGTTTTATGCTTTGAATGCTAGCTTTCTAGAGAAAATCGCTTTTCTGAATCAAGAAATACTTTTTATAATTGGTATTGTTTCCGTGTCCACACACACACATCTTACATATATGATACATTCGCGAGTAGCGTGGATATTTACAACTTTAAGTTTATATAAAACCAATCATAAAGTTAAAAATTGATAGCTATTCAAATCCCGTGCATCACATTATAATTTTGAGATTAAAGGAATAGATTTCTTTACAATTTTTGGGGGAACTTGAGTTAATTATTTGTGAGGAAAATGGACCTGTGGTCTTATTCTAAGATATCCATTCTGTGTTGGTAACTCAATATCTCTGTTTATACTATTCATTTGATTTAAGATATTCTATTGACAAAATTTACTTTTACGGGTTACCACACAATGTGCAAAATACTGGAGCCTAAAGTAATAGTACCTAACACATAACAACAACAATAAAAATGGAGCAAAATAAAAACTCACGATTTGCTATATAAAAACAGAAAAGTACTTATCCTTTATTGTAGCGTTGGTAGGGATCGGACCGGGGTCACACAGGTATGCGAGGAGATCACCAGACACGAATAAAACATGCAGAAAATACTTTAAGCGTCTCCACACGATAATCCACCACACTTCCTCTCGCAATACCATAGTCCCCTTATATATACAGACATGGCCACATTCGTCCAATGAGAAGGCGGGAGAAAAAACAATAACAACGAAAACGAAAACAATATTCTTCCCGCTAAAACTGAGATAAGATAAAAGTGCAAATGTTTGTCAATAAATTTGACACTATAAATAATCTATTCTGCTATTTCCTCATTATATTTTTCTGTATTGGTGTTAGCTTCATATATATTAAAATGAAAGCAGTCTGAAATATATTCTGGTAAATTATGGGGAACATAGGTCTTCAGTTCTTAAATTTCTATTTTATTCATTCATTATAATCTGGAATGATCTCCCAGTTTCAGCTATGTACGTGACATTGCATTCTTGGGATTGAATTGAGCATATCGTGTTGGTCAGAATATAGAATGTAGATGAATATATAAATAGGTGTAGCGATGGTATTTCTAAGGAGCTGGCCGATAAAGTGGTGGTTTCTGAACTATGTTTGGATCCCTTGTTTCCATGTGTAATCTTATATTTACTATTAGAATTAAAAAGGATGCATTTGTTCCTATGTGATATATTTGTGTGCTTTGTTGTTTTTATTACAATATTTTGTTTTTTGAAGATGGATACATTAATTGTAGATTATGATACTAATATCCTCTTCAAGATTTCTTTCATATGCTTAAATATTATTTATATATTAAGATCTTAAAATATTCTAAAATATCGTGTTATATTTATTAGAAATATTTTATTTATTTTAATTTTAATACAAGTTTATTCAGTTTGATTAATACTGAATTATATTTTTGAAACAAAATTAGAGATATGAATTTATATGTGGAGAGGGAGATTTTTTAAAAAGTGTATATAAATATTGCCACGTGGAAAATTAGGAAAGACAAACTTCAGGATGCCACAGCAATTTATTTAGGGCAAGAACAAACTTTGCGTGATAAAATAAAGATAAGAAATGAGTGGAGTTTACAGAGTAGTAAAATATAAACTTAAAAAATGATACTCTGGTAATAAAATAATAAATACTTTGCTACAATATTATATTTCTGAGTTTTTTTGAAGGATTTCAGAATTTTTCAGGTCTAGCTGCATACTTGTGTCATGCATTGAAATTTGGAAATACAAGGTGCGTTCATTAATTTCCAGGACTGCTCTGTATCTTTGAAAAAATAAAACAAATAAAAAAACTAATTTAATATTTTTCAAAATATGCCCTTCCTACCTCAATACACCTGTTTAATCTTTTTTTCCAATTGTCGAAGCAGGAGATAATATCACTTTTTGAGAGGTTCCTCAAGTTTGCCTTCGATTCAGCTTGTATCATATCAACGTTGTAAAATTTCCTTCCTTTTAAGTTCATTTTCAATTAAGGATAGAGGAAAAAGTCATTGGGGGCTAAGTCGAGGGAAAAGGGTGGATGAGGGATCTGTATGGTTGAATGCTTGGCCAAGAACTGCAAAACAACATGGGCTGTGTGCGGCCGCGCATTATCGACGTTAGTAACCAGTCATTGTTTTGCCATCTTTCAGGTCTTTTAAGGCGCACCGCCTCCCTTAAGCGCCTCATTATCTCAAATAAACAGATAGTCCAGTCTCTGAAGATAAGTCTTTAATAGAAATTCTTCTGTTAGATTTAATTAATTCCTTTATTTTGATCTTGTTTTCCTCGCAACGTAATGATCTTGGACGCCCAGTATAGTGATCATCGTTTACCTTTTCCCGACCTTTTTGGAAGCATGAAAACCATTCAAAAGTTCTTGAACGGGATAAAGCGGCATCGCCAAAAGCTTCTTTAATCAATTCATACGTCTCAGTAGCACCTTTTTCCAATTTAAAACAAAGTTTAATGCAGATTATCTGCTCTTCGAAAATGGCCATTTTAAAATTAGAAATGCGAACCTTACAAGGAAGTTGTTTTGTTCTATTTTTAGATCGGCGCGTGCGCCACGAGACTCGTGTTTTCAGTCAAGTGTGGTCGAATGTCCAATATTTAACTCTGTATAAATATTTTTTCTTTAGCTTTTTTATTTATTTTATTTTTTAACCAGTCCTGGAAATTAATGAACGCACCTTGTATAATGTTCTCAACTACTTCTGGGAAACCAACAATGGTAGCCATCACTAGCTGATGCCAATTTCTGATGTCGTTATACAAGAGGAGGGGCTGGCCGCAAGAAGACCGCAAACTATCAAATAATCCTAATGACACCAAAATGACGATTCAAAATTCTCTGTTTTATGATTATCAATGATGAGTCGATAATATCAAAAGCAAAGTTGCAAGATCAGGAAGGGAAGGTGTTAAGGATTGGAAGCATGGGAGGGATGAGGCGCTGTAAGAAATCTGCCTTCGAATGCCCTTTGTCCAACATCTCAGATCTCAGCAGCTGGAGATAGCAGACAAACCGACCCATGTAACTCCGTGACTCAGCATAATTGAAGAGGTCGTCGATCTTCCGCCGTCAGCTGGAGAAATTCCAAGAATTAATCGTGAAATGTTATAATCCCATACAGTCTGAAACTTTGTTTTGTAGAGGTTTTAGAAGTTGTAACTCTACATAATTCCTCCTCTCTTATTTCCCTTCCGACTAAATATTTGATCGTCAATATAATTTTGTTCTATATATATATATATATATATGTGTGTGTCTGTGTGAGAAAATAGTACAAATGTGAAATTGTACCGGGATAAGGTGGCCCCAAACGCGTACATGGTTAGCCTTTCTTGATTAATCAAGAATGGGTATTTGACCAATTCTGGAATAATTAAAAATCAACGAATAGTTGATATTAATTCCGATAGATGACTCAATGCCATCAGCAAATATCAGTTGCACGATAAGGAGATGCCTTTTTCTTAATTTATATATTTAATAGCGGATGTGTACCCGGCTTCGCCCGGGTTTTATCCGAGTGAAAGTTTGCCTAACGAATATTATTGATAATAATATTCCTGAACACACGGAATATTATGATAATAATATTTGTTACATTATATATTTATATGTGGAGAGGTCCTGTTGACTCTTGTAGAATCCTGTCGTCTAAAACTGTGATGAGGTTTCCAGTCGACTCAAACGATAGTGTGAGTCCCTGTCAACTCTCGCTATACTGTGTTGACCGAGAGGAACAGTCAGGATGGGGAGATTTCCAGTACCTCTCTGCACCTTGGGAGACCTTTAACAGTTCTCACAGAGTACAGGCAGTCGTGGTCGAGGCAGAGTGGAAAGCTTGGGAATGTCCACAAAAAAAAAACGAAGAAACAGTTGCACTAAGAAAGTTCCGTGAACAGATAAAAGTTGAGCTAGGAGCGAAAGATGGAGAGATAGAAGAGTTCTTACTGGTCTACATGGTGGATGAGGAGGACCTTGGCGATAACCGACGAGGGCTTCCGCTGATGGTAAAGAGACTGTCAAGTGACTGTATTTTTGGCTGAGACGGGGGCCTTATATATATTTTCTGAAAAAAGAAGTATTGCATTACAGCAGATGTGAAGACTGTGGATCGTCTGGCGAAATTCTAAACTGGCGCCATGGCAGTTTCCATCTTTAGACCTTGTTGTTTTGGGACTGCTATATGCTCGATTTTAGACGTTTTTGACCTTTTGCTTTAGCTCAACTCTTAATCTATTACAGAGTTTAAATTATTTATCCCCAGTTTGTACAAAGTACATTACATATGATGATGTAATGACACATGTATAATCATTTACAGATGTGTTTCTATTATACAACATGAAAATCTTGTTATAAGTTATATACAATGTGGGGTTGTTGGTTTAAATGACCATATATATATTATATAGAATAAGGTTTTCGAGAAAGCATATCCACTCTCTCTACTGAATAGATTTTTAAAAATATATTTATATATAGAGATGACCTGGCTTCGTGTGTTTTCTGCTCGAGTGAATGTTTCGCTGGTAGAATTTTGTTCCTGCCTACTATTAATTAATATCTGGCTCGCCCGTGGTCTGCTTTAGTGAATATTCCCCTAAATAATGTTGTTTATGTCAATCAAGCATGATACAGCAATATTGTCATCCTCATTTCTGACTAAAAAATATTGTTGCTCAGCACTTGGTTAATTAAAACTTTTCTTGGTTAAAAGTGCGACAAAAACTTTTCCAGATTTAACTCTGTTCTGTTAAAATTTCAGCGAGATTAGTTACATATTGAGGGCGTACATAGCCGACAAACTTATATATATACTAGCGGACGTGTACCCGGCTTCGCCCGGGTTTTATCCGAGTGAAAGTTTGCCTAACGAATATTATTGATAATAATATTCCGGAACACACAGAATATTATGATAATAATGATAATAATATTCGTTACATTATATATTTATATAATATATAAAATATATTTTTCGAGCAAACATATCCTCTCTCTTTTCTGAATAGATTTTAAAAAGATTTATATAAATAAAAATATCTAGAGATATACTACATGATTTTAGCCAAAAGGCCGAGAAACGATATTTTATATATAGAGATGACCTGGCTTCGTGTGTTTTCTGCTCGAGTGAATGTTTCGCTGGTAGATTTTGTTCCTGCCTACTGATAATTATTATCTGGCTTCGCCCGTTGTCTGCTTTAGTGAATATTCCCCTCAAGAATTTTGTTTATGTCAATCAAGCATGATATAGTAATATTGTCATAATCATTTCTGACTAAAAAAATATTGTTGCTCAGTACTTGGTTAATTATAATTTTTCTTGTTAAAGTGCGACAAAAACTTTTCCAGATTTAACTCTGTCCTGTTCGAATATAAGCGATATTAGTTATATATTGAGGGCGTGCATAGCCGACAAACATATATATATGTTCCCGGCTTCGCCCGAATTTTACCCGAGTAAAGGTTTGCCTAACAAACATTTGTTAAAGCGAATCTAGCAAACATCCAATCCCTACTGAATCTATACTTGTCTATACTCTCTATAATTTGAAAAATTTCCCGGTCCCTTCAAATACTCGATAAGTTGGAAAAAAATCAGTAATAATTGGTCCACTCGGTAATTTGAAGTTGAAGGAATAGTATATTTCCACAAACGAAGATTTGTAAATAACTGTATTTAGCGAATGTACCCGGCTTCGCCCGGTTTTTACCCGAGTAAAAGTTTGCCTAACGAACATTTGTTAAAACGATTCTAGAAAACATCCAAACCACCTATATATTGATTTATAAACGTATATAAATATAAATATTGTTATATACGTTTAAATATATTTTTGAAACACATATTTTTTAAAAACATTTATTATATTTCAAATAAGATATTGTCACTTTTGTGAATTTTATAATTAATTATTTCTTTTTTTCTTAATGAATTATATATATTAATTTAAAAATTCATTTTTGTTATCATCATCACATACAATGTAATTTTTTTTATATAAACCAACGATAATAAACAACAACAACAATCTAATTTGCATCTTCATTATTATAAAACAACAACAAATTAAATTAGCAATGTAAAAATATATTTTAACATTACATTTTATCATTTAACACAAAAACGTTACAATATTTTCTTTAAATATATATTAATATTAAAATGCTAAGTTTTTTTTACGTCATTGGAATATTATATAAATAAATTCACAAATTAAATTTATTATACTTGGAACACATTTTAAGCATTGTTGCAATTTATAAATATAATTTCGCCAGAATCCGCTAGAGGCGCTGCTTGCGAGTGAAAGTAGAAAATTTGCAAATAAAATTGCAAAGAATATTTATTTCAAATCAAATTCAAACCAGAAACCTTCCCAGTTGTATATAGTAAATATAACTTCCTAAAGTTTCACGGCGATTGGATAATCGTACTTTTTAAAAACATTCATCTTGTAAACAAATTAACATTCATCGTGTAAACAAACCACGTGTAAATTATTAACCAATCAAATTTATTTATCGTCGCGACCAGTGCTGCGCCCAGGCGGTAAAAGGCTGGAACTAACGCTTTTTGGTTTTATATTTTTTAAAAGAAGCCCATTAACCTTTTTAGTTTTTTGAATAGCCTATATGTTAAACGAAATCTTCAGCTACCTACATGAGAAATTTCATAATGATTTATTCTGTAGATTTTGCGCAATGCGATAACAAACATCGATTTTGGATTTCATTTTTATAGATATAAGGATGTCATAATTTGTATATACCAAGATGCACACGTATATGCAATGTATGATCCAAAAGGTTTCAATAAAAGCTAGGCCTAACGAACTGGGGAGAACCATCACCAGGATTTCATTATCCAGGAAGTAAAGGTTATTACCCAGGAACTAATGAAAACTAAGTTCAAATACCTTCTTCTTCCTGGTGGATGGTAATCATGAGAAAGACAATGGAAGCACCAATATCCAATCAGAGTCCAGCAGGAATAGCTAACATCCAATCAAAAGTCGCCACGTAGACGATTTCAACCAATGAGAGCAATAGAGAGTTAACGAGGTAAATCTCGGACTCAAGTTAAGTCAGTTGGGAGCTCGATACTACAAGAAGCAAGACGTGCTTCAGCCCTTTTCGCTCAGGTAACTTCAATGTTAGAATATCATAGTCAAGTTCCCCATTAGTCAAAAACCCTTCTCTCCCTTGATCGCCTGGTCCTATTATCAATCCCATTCTGTGTCACTCTCGTTATTTCCCCTGTGAGAAAACCTACCATTTTCAGCCAAAACGACTGCGTCATCAATCACCCCACGTCAACCCCCTCAAGTAAGTCAACAGGGTCTTACAACAACCAATCCAAACAATCCGAACGATAATATTATATATATATGCTCCCGGCTTCGCCCGGTTTTTACCTGAGTAAAAGTTTGCCTAAAGAACATTTGTTAAAACGATTCTAGCAAACATCCAATCCTTACTGAATCTATACTTGTCTATACTCTCGATAATTTGAATTTTTTTCTCGGTCCCTTGAAAAATACTCGATAAATTGAATAAAATCAATATTAATTGGTCCACTCGGTAATTTGAAGTTGAAGGAATAGTATCTTGCCACAAACGAACATTTGTAAATAACTGTATTCAGCGAATATACCCGGCTTCGCCCGTTTTTAACCGAGTAAAAGTTTGCCTAACGAACATTTGTTAAAACGATTCTAGAAAACATCCAATCCGCCTATATATAGATTTATAAACGTATATAAATATTGTTATATACGCTTAAATATATTTGTGAAACACATATTTTTTTAAAACATTTATTATATTTTAAATAAGATATTTTCTTTAAATATATATTAATATTGAAATGCCAAGTTTATTTACAACGTGATTAGAATATTATATTGCTAAATCCTCAAATTAAATATTAAATATATTATATTTGGAACATATTTTAGCATTTTTACAATTTATAAATGTAATTTCACCAGATGCCGCTAGAGGCGCTGCTTGCGAGTCAAAGTTGAAAATTTGCAGATAAAATTGCAACGAATATTTAAATAAGTTCTTAAAGTTTCACGGCGATTGGATGATCTTACCTTTTGAAAATATTCATAGTGTAAACAAACTAACAAACTACGTGTAAAATTATTAACCATAAAATGCATTTAACGTGACAACCAGTGCGGCGCCAAGCGGTAAAAGGCTGGAACTAACGCTTTTTGGTTTTACATTTTAAAAAAAGCACATTAACCGTTTTAGTTTTTTGAATAGCCTATATGTTAAACGAAATCTTCAGCTACCTACATGCGAAATTTCATAATGATTGATTCTGTAGATTCTGCGCAACGCGATAACAAACATCGATTTTGGATATAATTTCTATAGATATAAGGATATTATTTTTTGCTATATATAGAAATAATTATTTGCTGCTGGAATTTGTATATATGAGTATTTCGTCACACAGTGGTATGCAGTCGTGGCCAATACAATAAAGGTAGTTGTAATCACAATTTGCTTCAATTGTGCTGTTGAAACAATTTAAGAAGAAATACCTGATTTTAGGCGTATAAATACCTAAATATATATATGTCATAATTTGTATATAATTGTATGCCCCCCGACCCACTATGCATGTACAATGTATGATTTTCAAAGATTTAATAAAGAATGAGGTAACTGGAGGAAAGAAAGTGGCAACAAGACATAGGAAGCAGGCTAAAAGCGGGCACAAGTATAAATAACTTGTACAGTCAATACTTCCTCGCAAAGCCCGGACGTATCTGGTATCCGCAGAAGTTATATTAGTATAGAGACGCCCAATATTTCCGGACAGGACCGGGGGAATTTTGATAACGCGGAAGTAAATAGAGTCGAACTAACACCCGATACTTCCTATCAGGCCGGGCATATCTTTCACCAAAGAAAGCCGCCGGTCCAATTAGGAAGGAATAACTAAATAGGTCAACCAATAGAAAAACGGGCACGTTCCATCCTTCGACCAATGGGAAGGAAGACAACTCGTGGTGTTAAATCGAAAGACAAGAATTGTCAGTAGTGACTTGGCTCCCACCGAGTTCAGATCAGTAGTGATTTGGCTTCCAACAAGGTGACATCGGCTCTAGACCTCTCTCCCTCTGCTCATCCCACAGCTAAGTTCAATCACCGCCATGTGATCAGATAATTAACAATCAAAACCCGCTCCGCTCTTCTCAAGCTTTCTTTCCTCCAACCCAGTTGCCTTTTATTTTCAAACCCCATCACGTGTCCTGATTATTCCTAACTGTATGCTTCAACTTCCACTCAAACGACTGCGTTTCAACCAATCCTCACCATTCAAATCAAACTACAAGAAATTCCGCAACGATATTGTCATAGATCGGTTAAGTCGACAGGATTCTACAACAGTGTAATACATCAAATATTGCAGTGTAATAACTTTGCATATATTACATAGAGTCGACAGGATAAAGAGATGGAATTAAATCAGGATCCCATAGGCGTAAAAACGGACAACCCTACGAAAGAAAGAGGGAAGAAACTGGCAACGAGCGAAGCGACAAAACACACCCTGGCGACAATAATTTTGCAGCTGACCGCCGCACTTCAAGGAGCAAGGTCCACTCAACTACAAACGACGTTCCGTAGCGCCACCCCCGGAGCAGCCCACACCCCCCGCCGACCGAAAGGCGAGATGAGCGCGGCAGCCGACGCACGTGCCACCACCCCAGGCAAGTGTCACCGAGACCGGACACCGACCACCGGGGAGTCATCCACCGCCATGCCGTACCCGTATCACAGCACACCCCGACACCCAGGTGCATGGAATGCACCTCTTCCGCCGTCCAACTGCAAGTTCTGCGGCGCGAGGCACTGGCACAGCGAATGCCGACATCGACCAGTCCCGACGGCCCACGAAAAAGTGCGGACAGTGCAAACAGTCCCACAACAACCAAGTCAAGCCAGAGACCCCCCAGCCGAGCAGACTTTTCGAGACTAAGGTAGGCACCCCCCCTATGGCGTCAAGAATTGACTTTGAACTCTTATCTAACCCTACCTACCCCTTTAACCATGTATCTATACATGTACCAAATGAATGCAAGCACGGGCTAGACCAAAACCTGTCCCAAAGGACTCGTACAGCACACAAAGCTTTCACACATGGAAACCCTTGCCTGCATTCATTGCCCAAACCTCAAATATTTACATGCCACCATTCTAATCTCACACCACGCAACTTTTCATGCCCACCACATATAAAGCCACCACGACTTCAACCTACAATTCCAATAATGCCCAAAAAAGTGTCCGTACACCGACACAGCTCACCCACTTACCACGCAAATGTACCTCACAACATACACGCACACAAAACAAACATTTACAAGACAAAAACATTTATGATCAACGACACAAACAACCACATTTTGAAGTAGGTGATCTAGTGTTAGTAAAATTATATCACCACCCAAATACAGGGAAACTTGCGCCATATTTCACAGGACCTCACACAATATTAGAAATTATCTCACCAAATGTGGTCCGCATAGATCGACCAAATCAACCACTTCAAAGGGACACTGACACAATCCACGTCAACAAACTTAAGCTGTATACAGAAAAAATCCGTTATATATCACCACCCGCCGTTAGCACATATCACATAAAGCACAACCCCAATTACACGTTCCCTTTCAAACATTTAACACCCGAATTGTTCCCAACAGAGTCATTAAGGTTCAAACCCACCAGCAGCGAACCTTTCAGGCATTTAGACCCTGCCATTTTTGCAAGAAGGCGATTTGCATCACTCTTCCCCGATGTTAAAAACTGCAAACCTGACAACCAGTTCAATCATATCACACCACTCCCTAAAGATATCAAACAGTGCGAAATTGAACGACCAACAATATATAAGATTCGAACAAATATTTCAGAGTCCCCATTTACAAAATTATGGGAGAACATGGGGCAATACCCTATCTTTCATCTGATTTTCATCCTTTGTTTGTTAGTTCTACCATACAAATGTATCCCAATTTTATTTATTAATTATTTGTTTATCTATACCATGCCCGCTCATAAAATTTTCGAACTACAAGAGGCAGTGTTTAATTTTGGACAAGCAGTTTTTAATTTTGGACAAGCATTTATAAAACTTCTCATAATTTTAGGAACCATTTTTGCAGAAAATCTAAATAAACTCCGAAGAGATAGAAGTAACTGAAGGATGACCAACCAATGTCGGAGAAGTCACACTCCAAAAGCAAGATGCAAGTCGCACTCAAAATAAATTAGACGGCAGGAAGTGAGAATTTTGAGACGCCGCGACAGGAAGCGTAGTTCCGCGACGATAAATTCGGCCTATGCAAACAAAGGGGAGCGCCTCGTTTCCGATCTCCAATTACCATCCCTCGACCAGCAGCTAAATTAAGGTCAACTGGGGACCTCTCTATGCCACCGATTTTGGATTCCAATTCAAGCCTGCGCATCGACTTTTACAATGTCAATCAAATCGACTGTCATTCGAAAATCAAACAAGGTACACGACACACATCTAAATGAGTTCCCATCCCTATTATAACAAATCAATTACTTTACAGACTTCTAACATTTTCCACAACACACACAAAGACAAAAAATTTATAGGGCATAATTGAGCAATTAAAACATTTATAGGGCATGTAGATATACAAAAGGGTTCAAACCAATACACCTTATTTTTCATATTAATCATTTTCATTATTTTCTCTCAATTAAAATTTAAATATATAATCAATTTATCAATTTATTCAACTTATTATCACTTTTAATCATTAATTATCATTTTTTTTCCAATTAGTTCATATTATCATAATTTCAAATCAACGAGAACTCATTGGTTTTCTTTTAAAATTGGATATTATATTTTATTTTGATTTACAAAAACATTCTTTTTTTTTATTTCTTTTTTCCACCATGCAACAAAACATTTTTCCTTTTTCTCACCATGCAACCAAACATTTACTTTGATGTCTTCCAACTTTTATATTATTTTTTGATTTCTTCCAACTTTTTATTTTACTTTGATTTCTTCAAAAGACCTTATGAAATTTCCTCGATTTCTTTTCCCCAAAATTCGAGCAAAAATTAGTTAGGCATTTTTCCTTTTTTTTTTCACCATGCATCGAAGCATTTTTTTTTTCCAACATGCAACCAAGCACTCACTTTGATTTCTTCCAACTTTTTATTTTTATTTTTATTTTTTGATTTCTCAAAAGCCCTAATAGAACTCCCTCGATTTCCATTCCCAATTTCGAGTAGAGGATAGTTAGGCATTTTTCCTTTTTCTCACCATGCATCAAGCACTCACTTTGATTTCTTCCAACCTTCATTTTTATTTTTTGATTTCTCAAAAGACCTAATAAAATTCCCTCGATTTCCATTTCCAATTTCGAGCAAGAATATGGTTAGGCATTTTCCTTTTTTTTTTCACCATGCATCAAAGCATTTTTTTTTTCCAACATGCAACCAAGCATTTACTTTGATTTCTTCCAACTTTTCATTTTTATTTTTGATTTCTCAAAAGCCCTAATAGAACTCCCTCGTTGTTATCTCCAATTTCGAGTAGAAATTAGTTAGGCGCATTTTCTTTTCTTTTTAATCCACTATGTACCATAGCATTCATTTTGATTTCTTACAATTAAAAATTTTTTTGATTTCTATTAATTACACTCAACCTATATCATCAACACCATTCTATTTTATCTCTTATATCACCACCAATGCTTGTATATAGACTCTCAATACCCACAACTAATTTTCCCACAAAATTATTTTTTACTTTACAGAATTCTCTCAGGCTAACCCCTTCTTGAATTCTTCACATGTAGGGGGCGCATCTGTCATAATTTGTATATAATTGTATGCCCCCCGACCCACTATGCATGTACAATGTATGATTTTCAAAGATTTAATAAAGAATGAGGTAACTGGAGGAAAGAAAGTGGCAACAAGACATAGGAAGCAGGCTAAAAGCGGGCACAAGTATAAATAACTTGTACAGTCAATACTTCCTCGCAAAGCCCGGACGTATCTGGTATCCGCAGAAGTTATATTAGTATAGAGACGCCCAATATTTCCGGACAGGACCGGGGGAATTTTGATAACGCGGAAGTAAATAGAGTCGAACTAACACCCGATACTTCCTATCAGGCCGGGCATATCTTTCACCAAAGAAAGCCGCCGGTCCAATTAGGAAGGAATAACTAAATAGGTCAACCAATAGAAAAACGGGCACGTTCCATCCTTCGACCAATGGGAAGGAAGACAACTCGTGGTGTTAAATCGAAAGACAAGAATTGTCAGTAGTGACTTGGCTCCCACCGAGTTCAGATCAGTAGTGATTTGGCTTCCAACAAGGTGACATCGGCTCTAGACCTCTCTCCCTCTGCTCATCCCACAGCTAAGTTCAATCACCGCCATGTGATCAGATAATTAACAATCAAAACCCGCTCCGCTCTTCTCAAGCTTTCTTTCCTCCAACCCAGTTGCCTTTTATTTTCAAACCCCATCACGTGTCCTGATTATTCCTAACTGTATGCTTCAACTTCCACTCAAACGACTGCGTTTTAACCAATCCTCACCATTCAAATCAAACTACAAGAAATTCCGCAACGATATTGTCATAGATCGGTTAAGTCGACAGGATTCTACAACAGTGTAATACATCAAATATTGCAGTGTAATAACTTTGCATATATTACATATATATATAAAATAAAAGTATTTAAAAGCGCGAATGTTTCTTTTATACATAAAACAAACTTCTACTGTCCTTACTGCGATGTAATATATTTTTCATCGCAGTAAGGACAGTAGAAGTTTGTTTTATGTATAAAAGAAACATTCGCGCTTTTAAATACTTTTATTTTATGTGTATAGATGGCGCGTTATTGCTTTGTGTTAATATATTCCTAACTGGCCTTGTCTTTATAGTTTGCTGAAGAGCATTGCTCGAAGCAAATATTTGAATGTAATGCTACTGTCCTATAAGCTTATGTCCATAGTTTACTTGAAAACCATTTTTAAGATTCCATCCTTCAGTGTAGCATATAAAAGCAGAATGATCCAATACAGTATTAGAGCTCTGAGAAGCGGTCTGGTGGATTAAATTGGCGAAACCGCTGGGAGGGTTCACCACTGATGAGCCAAGCCCTCCCAATATATTTTTTCATCGCAGTAAGGACAGTAGAAGTTTGTTTTATGTATAAAAGAAACATTCGCGCTTTTAAATACTTTTATTTTATGTGTATAGATGGCGCGTTATTGCTTTGTGTTAATTTATGCCTAACTGGCCTTGTCTTTATAGTTTGCTGAAGAGCATTGCTCGAAGCAAATATTCGAATGTAATGCTACTGTCCTATAAGCTTATGTCCATAGTTTACTTGAAAACCATTTTTAAGATTCCATCCTTCAGTGTAGCATATAAAAGCAGAATGATCCAATACAGTATTAGAGCTCTGAGAAGCGGTCTGGTGGATTAAATTGGCGAAACCGCTGGGAGGGTTCACCACTGATGAGCCAAGCCCTCCCAATATATTTTTTCATCGCAGTAAGGACAGTAGAAGTTTGTTTTATGTATAAAAGAAACATTCGCGCTTTTAAATACTTTTATTTTATGTGTATAGATGGCGCGTTATTGCTTTGTGTTAATATATATATATATATTCATAATTACAATATATGTGCCAACAATCTAAAAAAACAACAACAATCGATTTATATAAAGCAAAGCGGCGCTATCTGGCTTCACAGATAATTTTTTCTAGAATAATATACAAGTACAGTCGACTCTCTATAATTTGATATGTTTTCCCGGTCCCTTGAAAGATACTCGATGATTTGAATAAATTCAATATTAATTGGTCCCCTCAAGACAATACTGTCTTAAACCTTAACTGGACGGGTTGGGTAGATTCTGCCCATGCATAAACTTAATATAGGAAAAATATATATTTTATAATATATATTTTTCGTTTATCTAGAGCTACCAGCTTTCGTGTATTCTAATTTTACAGTGATACAAACATTTTCCATCCATCGTTTATAAATTTCAGTTTTGGGAGGGGGTTTAAATTTGCATGTGGGGGCGCCCAGCCCGTCCAGAAGCAGGAGAATTTTTCGTGTCAGTGTTAGCTCGTGGCTCATACTTCAGTCTCTATCTTCCGCTATTTTAGCTTCTTTTTATGAAAAAACACTTCTTTCTTTGGATTAGTATAATTATAAATCAAGTCAACAGAGAGAACTATCCCTTCCAGCCCTAAATATATATAAGTTTTAGAGATTGGTTGACCACACTTTGTAAGAAATATTCCAGAAGACAATTAATTCACTTCAGTATAATTATTTGATAAGTTGAAAGAACATGGCCTTACATATTTAGGAACGATGAGAGAAAACAAACCTTAGATTTACTACAATTTCAACCGCACCCTAATAGAGAATCAGGAACATCTATTTTTGGTTTCTCTGGAACAACCACTTTATCTCTTATGCCCCCCCCCCCCCTCCCCCCCTCAAAAAAAAAGAAACAAAATAGATAATCAGATTGAAAAAAAAGGGTAAAAAAGAAAGGAGTCATTCTATTGTTGGTCTTGGGAGAGCATTGACTGATGAACACCCGGCCACACGTAATCTCAATTATCTCCCACTAGAATTACAGACGATAATTCAAGAAGAATGATGGTTCAAGTAAACCAAGTGAAACTACGATGCCACAACAATCTGATACTACAAAACGGTGCTACAAATGTCTATCAAAAAACGCAATAAAATATAAAACCCTTTGCTCTGTATGTCAACTAAGCGTTTGCAAAAAAAATCTTAAAAATTTGTGAAAACTGTAAATAGTTTATATTCAGAATTTTTAAAAGTCAAAATCTGTATATCAACTATTTATTAATTAAATATATGTGATATCTTGGGACCTCTGGGACCAGTGTTACCTGATGCTAGACGAACCTCGATGTGAACTCTACCGTTCAGTCGTGGTGGAAGGCGACACAGCTGGGCCAAAGGTAAAATAAACAAACAGAGATTCCATTAAGAAGCGTCTGAACGCCAAGAAGGAATGGGACGAGGAGATTTCTGGTAGGAAAGGATTTACCTCTATCGTAGCGTCCGGTGGACTGGGGCTGAAACAAAGACTAACTAAGGAGTGACTAACTGAGGCTCGGGGCCTCCTTTTATAGTTTAGCTGGGTCCGAACAGGTCACTGCCCTTTTCTGACGTAAACAGGGGGGTAAAGTTATATTATCCAGGAGGGCCACGACCTCGTAAAAATTGGACTGGGCTCGCTAGGCCTGCTTTCTTATTCTCGCTTAGGCCTGATTAGTTTTAACCTTAATTTTCTCCTGTTATTCTCCATTCATTCTATCTGTACAGTTGCTATACTTCATTAGATTCTTACGCGGTACAGATTGATATTAGTTGTGGCTTTCTATTTGCAGTGAATAACAAGTTATATACAGTCACATGGTGGAACATGTGGTAGTATATATCTGGACTATTTACAACAATTCCATGGTCTTAAATCATCACAGATGGCCCCAGATGTGAGAGGGTTCATATGGAGGGATTTAAGAGAGCGGAATAGGAAGACTGTTATTAAGGAAGTTTTTTTTAATTAATTAAAATGAGTTGGTATATAACATGGGGTTGATTTCTGTATATCCATTAGAGGTAATAAGGTATAAGCAACTAATACTAAACATACAAGTAAAAACAAAAATAGAATAAAAGATTTAATAGAGAACATATAATGATGATAGTTAAAAATATAAATTATTGGATGGTTAAATCATGATATCTTCGTGAGGCACGTTAGAAAGTGAGCGGAAAACCTAGGCCATGTTTCACATGTAAATTTAAGGACTTAATAAAGTTACATTACCACAATCAAATAGTAAGATAAGGGTGATTGTTATGGGTTTGATGAATTAGTCGTTAAGACGTACGCATGCAGGATAAATGAGGGCGAAGATCAGTGACCAGAAATCAAAGTTTTAATTGGAGTCGTCAGGGGCTTAGCGAGAAAAAGAGTAAAATAAAAAAGATGTGCCAGCGTGTGGCATGAGAGTGCCCTGGAATATATTGAAAATACAATTTGCACGTGTCCAAGCCAGAAGTTGGGATAGGTAAATCTGGGGGACGGTGTGTCAATATTGTTAATTACGATATCAAAGTAGGTCAAGTCTAGCCTGCGAAGGAGTTAAAAGTTCCTGCGTAAAAGGAATGTTAGTATTTATTAAGAAGTAACCTTTAAAGTGGTTGATTAAGATGTTATTGAAGATTGCCCTGTTTATAGATCATGATTTTTAGTTTGATTATAAAAGAATATGTAATTGAGATATAAAATTGCGAAATTAAGGCTTTGCATATAGCGTTAAAGGATTTGAAAAATCGAAAATAGAATTGCGAAGTTAAATGCAAAGTAATCTTTAAAAAAGTAAAAATAGTGATGACATAATAAAAGATAAACACACTATAGCGGTATATAAGGGGTAATAGAAAGTGAACATATTAAATGAAAAAAAAAAAGAGCAATAATATACTCGCTAGCATTGAACATGGTAGCGGAAGATGAAACAATGTAAATAACAACTAATTTATAAAGTGAGAGAAAATATAAAATGACAAAAGCAAATTAGTGATATAAACATGAACTATAAACTTGAGATTATTAGATATAAAAGATAAAATTTAAAGTTGTTTATAAAATAGAATCATAAAGCAAAAGTAAATAAGCTTTGGTAAAGAAAAATAAAATAAAATGACAATAATCTAAACTGATTGGTTGACGAAAAAAAAATTATAAGAGCTAGATAAAGGATATTAAAATGAAAAATTTAAAAAAAATGTTCATCGAGAAAGAAGAGCAAGTAAGATTATACATAGAAATTATATATCGGGAAAGAATGGAAAGTAGTAGGCCAAATGTATGTTCCTGTTTTTTAGGTTGGGTGGAGAGAGCTTTAAATTGTTCTAACTTCTCGAATTTGTTTTGTGTTTGATGCGGCTCGTGGATCACATTGTTTCCAACTGTGAAACTCACTGAGTCCTAATGTTGTCGATTTTTTGTTCCCTGCGCCACGTTTAGGTGAAAACGTGATTCTTCCTAAAGCGGCATTTATATTGTGTGCCGGAAACACGGCGATCTATTCTAACCGATCAAGGGTTGTTTTTTTTTAACATATGTGGGTGTGTGTGATTTTTGTAGATAAAATGTTGTCTTTGGACCTAATTGTCGATGTTAAGTAGACAAGTTAATTGAGGGCGAGAGAATCTAGACCTGGTGACTTGGTTTTGGGTCATTAATGAAAGAATAGATATTTTAATTCATTAGGGTTAGTAGGCGGGGGATTAGTTATTGAATTACTCAGTTATTCTGTTAGTGAATTGATTTGTTAATAAATGTAAAATAACGTAATAGGCAAGTTATTTGTATCTAAACCGGACATCGGCGTAGATTAATAGGTTAGGGATTAGAACGGTATATAGTAAAAAGCACGCACTAATATTTGATTTAATAGCTGGTGAACATTCATTAGAGTGACAACGGACAATAGCGGTGGGTCGTAACAAGAAAATGTCGGCTGTTTGTTTGCTCGTGTCCAGCGGAAGAGGGGGGAGCGAACCTATTTTTGGTGCGATTCCGGATATAGGTCAGGGGCCTCTAGCGGGAACAGCTTGCTTGGTGGCTGTCTCCCACCTTTGGAAACGCGGTTATTGCCTGGTTTTCTGTGGCTATGGATTAGTGACATTGGGTTTGTCATTCTGCTTAATGGGATCCTTACTTACTATTATTGGAAGATCTCTGCAGTAAGATGAAGAAAAGGGGTTAAACAAGTCGGGATATAAGACGGTATTTCTGAGCGTCAAATATCGTGGGACATAAATGGTTAAATTCTACTAAGTGTACATCAGGTGTTACACGATGTGTTTGAATTAGAGCCTGGGGCGCGAGGAATAAGATATTTTCTGTATAGTATTTAAGTTTGTTCACATGAACTGTATCATCTTCTTTATTTAGGGGTCGATTGGGTCTGTTAATTCGGACTACATTCGGAGATATTATTTCTATAATTGTAAACACAAAAGCGTTTTGATTTGTCACGTTTGGTGACAAGCGTTATGGGACTGACATAGGGAGATACAGAGGTTGTAATTATCCCGTGTTCAAGCATTTGTTCGATTTGTGTTTGTATTTCGAAAATCCGGATATTGTATCTATTAATATTAAATCGATTGATTGTTGTGTTTCGAGGTTGTTGCGGACTTAGTAAAAATGTTATTCAGTGATATCAGGTTAGAAGTGATTGAAAGTGCGACTTTCGACGTGGACACGCTTTGAGGTGAGATGTGTCACAGGCGTGAAGGCGTCTTTGGCCTGAAAAGTGAAAGAGTTTTGTGGTGTGGCTCTGTGACACGAATGTGAATGAAAATGTGTCACGTACACTCGTGGTTTGGTACAAAATCTAACCTGTTTCACCATGAATAACAAATTTACTAAAGTAATGGGTGCTGGTTGTACGAACATATATCGAGAATTTTTATATTGTTAGTGGATATGGCACGTTTAATGTGATTTTTTTTTTGTTGTTGTTTAGTGGGGCGACGTTATGGAGCTTGTGTGGCTCGGAATTGGATTTGGGTGTTAAGTCGCGCACTAAAAATTGGTAACAATTGGAAAAAGTGATGTGAGAGGGTGTTGTTTATTTTGTTGAGAGAGATTTGTCGATGATTGAATAAGCATGTAAAAGGAAGGTACGAGGAAGTGTAGCTATGTTGAAATTCAACGATTGGAATAGTTTTGGAAGGCTGTGACTTAGGTTACTTGTGTCCAAAGCTATGAAAGAAAAGGACATAGGGGCGTTGAAAATGGGATTAGGAACATTAAAATGAGGCCAAATAAGAGTGTTGGAGTTTACCACGTGTGAGCAACCCGTTCCGGGAGGGGAAGTTTAGTAAATGGGACAGTTGTATTAACCTGTCCATGGGACACGTGTTGCTTGCACGAGGTGAATTGGTACAAGGTAGTTGGTAGAAGTACATTATCTTGATACAGGAGTAGCTGAGGACAATTTATAATTAGTAGAAATATTTTTATGGAATTAAGGGATAATATGCCAAAAGGCAAGCGTGTATCTATGATATGGAATTTTAGGTTCTGCGTTATGTTACCTAATTTTTAAGTTTAAAAATGAATAACCTATGGTGAAAATATTGTTAGTTATGGCGTTAATAGTTAAGTGGGTAGATATTCTATTTTTCAAACTGGTTTCTATTATTTTAAAAATATTCTGACTAATTATAGCGATAGATGCTCCTGTATCAAGTAGTAGAGGTAGGTTTACATTATTGGACAGTTCAGCTCGAACGAGCAATTGTTCAACAAAAGTTATGTGAGGAGGAACCTACTATTGTGCTTTCTTGTGGGTCTGGGCAGGCCTGGTTTGATGCCGTGGTTGGAGGATCCTTGGGACAGTCAGAGTTCATTGTTTGCGCTGGGCTCGTGGTTTAGAGATGGTCGGGGGAGCAGGTAACATACGCTCGCGTGTTGGTGACTCGGAGGGGCGCTTGCAGGAGGTTTGGAGGCTTTCTCAGTCTTGTAGTGTATTGTAGTTGGGCCCGATCTGCTTGGGCGTCGTAGTTGTCGAAGAAGCTCTGCGCCTCGTAGGAACCATCGTAGCGCGGTAGCTCTACATCTCGCGATAGTCCGGTCGCCGCAAACAGCTGATGTAGCGTCCTGGTCACACTCCCCAGGACATCTGATACCACCGGCGGGGGCGTGGCGCCTTCCTGACTGGGGGCGACTTCCTGCGTCCTACCGAGGTTATTTTCTTTTATCTTGGGAAAAGTGGTGTTTTCGCCACTTTCGTAGTCTAGATCGGACTCCATGGGCTCCTTTGAATCCTCCTCGCTTCCCAGTTCCATCTTTCTGTACAGACAGTGGTCTACTTGCTTACTTGTACCTTGGCGTCCACAATCCTCTCGGCTCTTCGGACGGGGGAGTCTGTGATATCTTGGGACCTCTGGGACCAGTGTTACCTGATGCTAGACGAACCTCGATGTCAACTCTACCGTTCAGTCGTGGTGGAAGGCGACACAGCTGGGCCAAAGGTGAAATAAACAAACAGAGATTCCACAAAGAAGCGTCTGAACGTCAAGAAGGAATGGGACGAGGAGATTTCTGGTAGGAAAGGATTTACCTCTATCGGAGCGTCCGGTGGACTGGGGCTGAAACAAAGACTAACTAAGGACTGACTAACTGAGGCTCGGGGCCTCCTTTTATAGTTTAGCTGGGTCCGAACAGGTCACTGCCCTTTTCTGACGTAAAGAGGGGGGTAAAGTTATATTATCCAGGAGGGCCACGACCTCGTAAAAATTGGACTGGGCTCGCTAGGCCTGCTCTCTTATTCTCGCTTAGGCCTGATTAGTTTTAACCTTAATTTTCTCCTGTTATTCTCCATTCCTTCTATCTGTACAGTTGCTATACTTTATTAGATTATTACGCGGTACAGATTGATATTAGTTGACTTTCTATTTTCATTAAATAACAAGTTATATACAGTCACGTGGTGGAAGATGTGGTAGTAGATATCTGGATTATTTACAACAATTCCATGGTCTTAAATCATCACATATATATTTTTTAATATTGATTCCAATCATTATTTTGCGCTTATTTCATAAAGTTACATAATTGGGTTGAATCTACCCAACCCGTCCAGTTACCTAAAAAAATCCACCCGTCCAGTTAAGGGTTAATAAAGATTTTTTAAATATATACGGATAAAAGATTACATGAGGAGCTTCTTTTTAGATTTATTGCGAGCTTTCGAACCTTTCGGTTCTTCTACAGGCATGGATAGCATGAATTTACTAACAAGATTTATACGCGTTTGAGCCATTGTATACATACATACACATTTATAAACGAAGCAGTAGTTTCAAATATAATTAAAATAGAACTAAGAATTATGAGACTATAGAAATATAAAACTATGCAAATAAAATATAAACTTTTTAAAATTTGATAAAATTCGGGGACTACATTTATGTACGCTAAAAATTGGAAATGAGCGGCAGGCAGGGGTCCCTCCAACCAGGTTACACTATGAGGGTTATCTAGGGCCACACGGAAAATAATTATTGGATTAAAATATGGTAGGCTTCAGGAAAATCTATTTTTCTGTTGATACTGTTAGTTTGAGTGTAGATGACTGATTCTAGATATAATATAAACTGCTTGCTGCGTATATGCTGATAAAGGATTTTAGGATGGTCCAGATTAAATTTATGGCCTGTGTGTAATATATGTTGATATATGAGTGATTTAGGATCCCTATTATTTATGTTCCGTTTATGTTCTGTTAATCTGATGTGCGCGGTTCTACCAGTCTCGCCCACATAGGAGGCTGGGCAATCATGGCAAGAAACCGCGTACACAGCACCAGTGGAATGGATGGGGTTGTTAGGTTTATCTGCTTTGGTGATGGGATTCCTGAGAAGGAATACAAATAAGTTTTGAGGGATTTGCAAAAGAAGCCACAACAAATATTATATAAATAGCATCGGACCTTGTAAGGTTTCATGTTAAGGCTTCATCATTTCCCCAAAAAATCAGAAGGAGTCTTTTCACTCAAGTGTGAGGAACATTTTTTTTTTTGGTGCTCTAACCATGTCAACCTTTGTGCCAACAAAACACAATTTGCGGGAAGCGCTGTTTTTTTGTTTTAATTTGAAGAAAAGTGCAGCTGATGGACATCGATTGCTGTGTGAGGCATTTGGGGAACATGCTCTATCAATAAAAGCATGTGAGTACTGGTTTCGGCGTTTCAAAAGTGGAAATTTTGACACCAGAGACAAAGAACGCGGAAGGAGGCCAGTAAAGTTCGAAGACGCTGAGTTGGAGGCTTTATTGGACGAAGATTCAAGCCAAACTCAAGAGGAGCTCGCTGCAACCTTTTGAGTGACTCAACAAGCGATTTAGAACCGTTTCAAGGTCATGGGTATAGTGCAAAAACAAGGAAATTGGGTTCCATATGAACTCAAGACAGGAAACATCGAGCGCCGTATTTGCACGTGCGAACTACTGCTCAAAAGACAAAATCGGAAGGGTTTTTTTGCATCGAATCGTGACGGGAAACGAAAAGTGGATTCACTACGACAACCCAAAGCGCAGAAAATCGTGGGGTAAGCCCGGTCATGCATCAACTTCAACGGCCAAACCAAATATTCATGGCAAGAAGCTAATGCTGTGCATCTGGTGGGATTAGCTCGGAGTGATCTACTATGAGCTACTTCAGCCTAACGAAACCATCACTGGAGAACGTTACCAATAACAATTGATGCGATTAAGCCGAGCATTGAAGATCATACGCCCACTATATGCCGAAAGACATGACAAGGTGATCTATCAGCACGACAACGCTCGGCCACATGTTGCAAAGGTTGTCAAGGAGACTTTGGAGGCGCTTCAATGGGATGTCCTACCCCACCCGCCTTATTCACCAGACATTGCTCCTTCAGACAACCACATGTTCCGTTCGATGACACATGGCCTGGCCGAGCAGCACTTTGCTTCTTACGAAGAGGCGAAAAATTAGGTCGATGTTTGGATCGCCTCAAAAGACGAGGAATTTTTTCGACACGGAATCCGTATGCTGCCTGAAAGATGGGAAAAAGTCGTAGCTAAAGATTGACAATACTTTGAATGAAATATATTGTACTGATATATCTGATAAAGCTTCGAATTTATAAAAAATCCCTCAAAACTTATTTGTACGCCTAATATATATATATACATTGATTAATCTCCTGGAGAAAATTCATAAAAAGCGCGAAATCATTGAAAGAAACCTTTCGCGCTTTTTATGAAATAGCGTCATAGCATTTTCAGCCAACATGGTCTAGCGGGCTGACTCGGGAAGACGAAATGTCCCTGACCAACATGACGGGTGTCTAGCGTTTGTCAGGAACTTCCGCAATCTTCTCGATTGTAGCGTTACGTGGTGTCCTCGGCTGTCCTCAGTAACCTGCCCAGATAGATAGGCCTTAGCAACCTTCTGTTGCAAGAAAGACCAGTCGATCGAAATAATAAAACAAATGCTTCTTCTATTAATGAAATAAATGGTATCTGCTGTTTCCCATGTACACTTCAAGATAAAGATTATAGTGATGGTGGATAGGGGTTATACGAAGGATTTTACTTCAAGTAAACTACATACATGTGGATAGCTTTACGTTTTGTACTAAGATGCTAGAACCATATTTAGTTGCCTGAACTCATTGGTAGGACTAATTTGTTCAAGTTGAGGGCAATTGAAGTTAATCATTTTATTTTTATACTTTTATACATATCTTCAAATAAAAACGGCACATCTTGGATCTAAAATTAACCTGCGTTTTTATTATATGATATTTCGTCGATCAGAACGCTCGTCTTTTACAAAAGTTTCTGAAATGGCAAGAAAATTTGTATATTTATATTACGAAAATATTTACATATTTTTATATTAACTATTCTTCAGCAAGATTTTACATGAAGATCAATTCTGAATTTAATTCTGATTTTTGACTGTTTTCGATTTTATTAGGGAATTTATTGATTTTCTCTTAAACTGTAGATTAGGTTTGAATATTTCTTGTATTATCGATGAATCACGATTTCTGATTTTTCGAGACAAACAAAATCAAGATTAAAATTCTGTGGGAAGTTGGAAACGATGTGTGTGGCATTGATCTACCAATAAATCTGCCAGTTTCCTTATCACTAAGGAAAATGGGTCAAACTGCCTTTCCTTCAGCCGGTCTTTTATTTAACAAGCCGTCGTCTCAGTCAAGGTCTTTGAACATGACTTACTTCTGGTTATATCGTTGTCTATATGTGTTGGTTGATTTATAAGGTAACAAGACCAAGTCTATTTGAATATTGCCACGTGACATTAAGGTAACAGCGTTATTATCATGTCTGAAGAGACTGCATCGAAACATAATTAATTAATTTGGATTTGGTCTTTCTAATCCGAATTATACTTTATCGTTTTTTGAAAGAAATAAATTCATTTATAAAATAAAAATGTTCTACAATTATAAATCTGATATTTAAAAAAAGTGAAGACTTGGCTCATTCCTCTCCCAGCATTTCTTTCCAGTTTCAGATTGCTACATCTATTGTATTTGAAACATGTATCACAAAATATACCAGACGATATTTTAAAGGCGATATGCGTTCTTTATTCTACATATAGAGAGGAAATATACGAAATAAATATACTCGTACATATCGCCTTTGTATGAAATCTGTTTTGTGATCTTTTGATAAATATTCGATCAAGAAAAAGACACGAGTGATTAACAATACTGTTTGTATTGTAGAGAGAGAGAGAGCGTAGTTTATTTGTCCTATGTTAGTTTACATAATTTTAAGTTTCAGATTTTATTTTATTATTTTCATAGATTGTATTTTATTTGTTATATATATGTGTGTGTATATTTAATTTTAGGAATGATTGTTCGTTGGTACCAAGACTAAATCTCTATTTTTAAACCCCTCTTCCAACAACTATTTTTCAAACGCGACAATAGTCTGCTGCATTCTGGAAGGTTTAATCTTGATAATGGTATTTGAAAATTATACCGCAAATGTTTCTTTTGAACGAAAATTCTAAATTTATTTTAAGGAGAAATAACGATTATTTCTATCATTAGGGATGAAGTATGAAAGAATGAATTGTGAAGAGTAAAGATGAACAGAAAAACGGGAATTTCCATCCCTGGACACTTTATTTTTATGTTTATTTTTACTCTTCACAATTCATACTTTCATAAATCATCCCTAAGGATAGAAATAATCGTTACTTCTCCTTAAAATAAATTTATATTTTTCCTTCAAAAATAAACATTTGCGGTATAATTGTTTAATATAGTTCTACAATCATAAGCCGCATTATATTGTATTATAAATTATGGTATTTAACGGATTTATAAGAAATAGATCTCTGTAATTGTGGGAATTTGACCAAATGGTTTACTTCCAGCACAGCTCTTCGGAAATGACCTGATTTATTCCAGTCGTAGAGTCGTTTGTAGCTCACTCGTCTTTGACTTCTACTAAAGATGTACATGACTGGTCCAAGTTGGAAAGTCAGAATACCTCCTTCAGGATCGAAATGTTTTAGCTATGGTCTCTTATGGGAGGTTTCACTGTTTAGTATACTGATTTTCACATACATGGGTAGACATGTGGTGCACTTACAGTAAAAGCAGTCGACTACTTCTACCCACCATGATTATAATGGCCTGTACCACGTGTACTAGGGATAAGCAAAAAATTAATACTAAAGTCTTGAATTTAGATCAATTCTTTCATTTTTGAGTGCTTTGAAATAAATACCTTCTTGGTAGAAGCCATACTCATATTTTAAAAGAAGTACTAACATTGTAATTGAAGGGTAAGTATTTTTTAATTAAAGATAAAAATAGACAGAAATGTTTTAACATTTAAAATGCACATAACTAAATAGAATTATAACTAAAGACTAACTATAAAATATCTAATCATTATAAATTTATCAACATTATAGCCAGTTGTTTGTTTAATTAAAAGATGTTTACAAAGATATACACTGTGGTGCCATCTATCGTTAAGATTTATAACTATTTTAAATAAAATTATTTTCAAATTACTGAGATGTAATTAATTTAACTATTTTTATAAAATAATCGAATACTGTGTAATTTGATATTTAATTTACTTATTCTATAAGAGGAAGTCATATAATCTGGATTTTGAAATTTAAGGTAAATGCATTTCGAAGGGAATTTTTTCCCTTTTTGAGATTGAATGAAGAGGTACCCAATAGAAAAAATATGTAAGGTATTTAAAATTTGAAAATCTATATATTAAAGAGTTTATCTTAAAATTTAAAAGTAAAATATTATTATATAAACATTTTATCGTAGTAAAAAATAGGCGATTTGAAAACTTACCAGTAAACTTGTATGTATCAAGGGAATATTGTTCAGAAGATTCAAATTTCTAACGGCCATATATTGTAATAAGATTAATTAAATAATAATTTTTCCACTGTATATTTCATTTAGTTATTCAATATTTAAAAACCTTTCAAAACATTTTTAAACCATCGTGGTGAGAATCATAACTTGTTTCCCAAGTTGAACGTTCATTCCAGAAATTTATTTATTGGAGAAACTTTTGATTCAACTTTGAAGATTAATTTTTAAAACTCAGATAAGATTTTTATAAGAATTTTGTTTTTTAATATATGGGAATCCATATCGAGAGGCCCATTGTTGATATAAATTCGATTGGGAATATATCTTTTTGAATTTATTTAGAAAATAAAATAAGAATTTTCAGTTTCGATTTTCTATATGCAGCTCCAATATATTTGGATTCATTTTTTCAAAGATTTGGAAACACACACAATATGATACTTATTGTATTGATATAGAAGTTATGATTTATTCGAGTTATGGATATATAACTATAAATTTGTGAAAATTACATTAAAATTAAAATATTTCGTATTGGGAAAACCCAAAAGGCAGAAAACTTGTTTGATTCATAAAATTATATGTTTGAAGACATTCAAATAAGAAATTTAATAAATGAATTCATGGAAATCATGCATTGTCATTGCATTGAAACGAATCTTTTCAAATACTTGTTATTTTTACTTGCAGATTTATTTTTCTCTAAAAGTTCACTTCCACATACACATTCTTTATTATGATCAGGTGGATATATAGCAAAAATAGTTTCCAAAAATATATATATTGAGACATTAACTCTGTTTATAGCATAGTTTTAATTTAATAATTCTCCAATATCTTGCATATTTTCATTCTAAAATATTCCTTAAAACATTTTTCAATCTGTAAATTGTTTTCCTCGAATACACACAATACTTTACAATTAGATTGCATTTAACTAAATTTGCATACCAACCTTTGTACATATTTCAATTGTGTTGATATTTTTTTCTCTTTTCATCTAACTACCTTGCATACTAATTCTTGTACATATTTCAAATATCTTTCTTTTATTTCAGTGTTTTGTTTACCTTTAAAGTGCAAGTGTCCCTAGGGGGACAAACGCTCTAAGTCGGAATAAAATTAATTAAGAGACACATGCGAAGAGTTCAACATTTATATTTGATAGAATGTATTTAAAATATATTTTTGTATACTCGATTTATTTTATATGATGTTGTAGCTTGATTTTCTTAAACAAATGACTTCAGAAATTATTGATGAAATCATTGTGTTTAACTAAAGCTTGTAGATTTGATCGCAGACTTTATCTTGTATGTTGGGGTGACTTATTTTATAATTTCTTGTTGAATCTGGCCGATTAAATTTGCATTGGTCCATATATAAATTTAACTATTAATGTCTTGAAGGAATCGCTATAATTTCTCTTTCCTCATTTCCACACATAACGCCTTCGTGAGATTATATAAATACTTAACTATTTTATTTAAAAATGCCAAATCTTACATTTTTAGATCAGTACATGGGAAAATATATATCGTTGCATATTGATAAAAATTCTAAAATTGCTGTCATCCTGGAGACGGAGAAAAATTTGTTGGAGATTCTTTTTTTATGATTTTGGAAAATTCTTCGATCAATATCAACCATCAGTTATTAATAATTCTTATTAGGTTGCAAGGCACAAAAACGAATCGCCGTAAATTGAGCGGTTGATTCATATTTTGGCATAAGCCAGATTTTTTAAAATTACTTTTTAAAAGTCTAACAACGGTTTACCAATGCTCTTGGGCAAAGTTTATATCCATGCCATCATCCATTGGTATCAGGTTCATAGCGAAACTAGCTGAATTAACTTTAATTACAACCTTTCAATCATAATATATTATTCTAAGAGGGATTTTGTTTTGTATTAATATATTTACATATATTTTATCTGCACTATTTTGCATAGTTGGTTATTCTTTTGAAAGAATTAAAAAAAAAACTATTTTGTATAGTTATTAATTGTGCTTTATATGTTAAATATGAATACCGTTGTAGTTTTATAGCGACAGTCCAGTAGCACGTTGAGACAGTCTTGTACCTTATCTTATGTTGTCAATAAAAGCCATATTTGCCCACGCAGTCGTTTTGGTGAAAGGAGAAACATGACGACACAACAAGTTTAATCAAATACGGGGTGTTTTAAAAGTTAGGCCGTGTGTAGTGAGAATAACACTAGATATGCGTTTCATTAAAGAAAGAGTCGTGTGAAGCTCTGCATTCCAGTCTCATAGAGACAGGATTTGTTGTAGGCTAATATTATTTATAAAATGTACATGTTCTGGTGATCTTGACTGCGTGTTCACTTTTGTCTTCTTCTTCTTTCTTATCTCCAACCATCATGAATGGGTGAAGTAGAATGCGTCTGACTTTTTCATTAAGACTAGGAGCACTACTCAGTGGCAGGCCGACTTAGCTCCAAAAGAAATGGCCGCCTCTGACATGAAGAACAGACGCCATGTGCAGCCGCTCCTAACATGGAGTACAAACGCTGCTCATCCTGTATCCCTGGATTAGGAGCCCTTACAGGGTACTATCAGCCGGGCCAGCTGAGCCCAGGTTTTTTTGCGAGCTTGTTACTGCTCCCCCCTCCTTTGTTCACTTTTGTGACACCTTGTATTTTAAACTCATCTTAATGTACAAGATGCAGTACACATGCTCGTAATATTTTTCTCTTATTTTTGTTGTTTAAGAATATGAACTTGATAGTTTTGCCAATTTTGGTCAATATATTTCTTGATTCATAACTTTACAACTAATTATACCTAACATTCATCAAATTATCGACCGTCCTGTTGCATCATCTTAAGCCATCTAGTTTTTCGATCGCGCGTCAATATCAACTCATTCTGATCATTGAAGTGCCGCATGCGAAGAAAGTGGAGCATTACCAGAACAAAATACAAGGTCCGGAGTATATTCAGGGAGAAGCAACAGTTCGATTTCTATAAGGTACTGGAGTTTTATTGCAACGTTCGAGAAATATTCGGCTGTAGAAAAACGCTCTTTCTTTTTTTATCAAATTGGGATGCTTCTGCTTCAAAATAGTATACGAGGTGTGTTCAAAAAGTATCGCGACTTTTGTGTTTTTTCAAAATTATTTGTTTATTCATGAATACCTATTTTGTCCCCTTCAAAGTAATCCCCATGTGATATTATACACTTGTGCCAACGATTTTTCCAATCTTCGAAGGACTTCAAAAAATCATTTTTTTAATCTTTTTCAGCTCATCCTTCGATGTCGTCTTTATCTCGTCAAGCGTAGCGTAACGTCGTCCTTTCATGGGCCTCTTCAGTTTAAGGAACAAGAAAAAGTCACAGGGGGCCAGATCTGGGGAATACGGTGGCTGCGGCATCATTAGTGTGTTGTTTTTGGCCAAAAAGTCGCGCACAAGCAACGATGTGTGAGCAGGGGCGTTATCGTGATGCAAAAGCCAATTTTTGTTCTTCTACAAATCCGGGCGTTTCCGGCGGATTGCTTCGCGCAAATACTTGCATGCATAACTTGTAGGTAATATTCCTCATTGACCGTTCCACCCTGTGGCAAGAACTCATGATGCACCACGCCCCTGCAATCGAAGAAAACTGTCAGCAAAATTTTCACATTCGACCGAACTTGGCGCGCTTTTTTCGGTCTTGTTTCGTGCGGCAGCTTCCATTGAGATGATTGAACTTTGGTTTCCACGTCATAACCATAAACCCACGCTTCGTCACCAGTTATGACCCTCTGGAGCAAATTTGGGTCGTCGAGGACAGAGTCCAACATCTCATTAGCAATGTTCATGCGATGCTGTTTTTGGTCGCAATTGAGCAATTTTGGTACGAATTTCGCGGCGACCCGTCTCATGCCCAAATCATTTATAAAAATCGAATGGCACGAGCCAATCGATATGTTTAGGTCCTCAGCAACTTCTCTAACGGTGATTCGACGATTGGCCAATATCATTTTCTCCACTTCATTAATTTTTTCGTCTGTTGTTGAAGTGCTCGGGCGTCCGGCACGCTCTTCGTCGTTCACATCTTCTCGGCCTTCTGAGAACATTTTGTACCACCGATAAACGTTGCTTCGGTCCAAGGTAGCTTCTCCGTATGCCACAGTCAACATTCGGAATGCATCCGCGCATTTAATTTCGTTTTTCACACAAAATTTGATACAGGTTCTTTGATCCATTTTTTTTTAATAGGTAAAAATCGAAGACGATCCAAAACACCTGCAAGCAAAGCAGCTGTCAACAATTAAGTGAACATTCGAAATGGCCGAGCTTGTCGGCATAAGTGAGAGACATGAGTAACAACATAAAGCCACAAAAAGATCGAAATTCGAATATTAGTAACCCGCGAAAATTCAAAAGTCGCGATACTTTTTGAACACACCTCGTACAACGGTCCCAAATGTTCAGAATACAGATTGGTGTTGATTGTTCGTCTATTTCTGTATTGCTTTCTGTATGTTGTTACGTACATTGAGATTTGGATCTTCCCAAAGGTGCAGCTCTATACGCGCGATGACTACTTTATTTCAAATTTAATAAGAATCCACACAGCTATATACAACGAAAGCTCACGAGAATAGTTTCCGGGCTCTGCCGTTAACTTCCACGCCACGTCTCTTCTGGCCAATTCTCCATGACTGTAACACTTTCCTTCTCTAAGGCTGTTTTCCCCCGCTTGGATCTGGATCACCTCAAAGAACGAGACGATGGTCAGAAAGGTTTTTTTTTTCTCGAAGTTTCAACATTTATAACGCCTAGTCAAATTCTTTAATTTTTATTTTTTCCTGACAAAGACATCATATTTTTTTATCGAAACTTCGAGAAAATAAAACCTTTTTTGTCCAAAGTGTATATTAATTTTAATAACTATGAGAGACGAAGTTATTGATCACAGAATATTCTGCAGGAACTAATCCTGATGACTCGGGGATGGCTACCTTGAAGGATATCATCAGTAAAGGAAGGTTTGTCACGTTGATTCCCGCTCACGTACATCGAGAGCTGTTAGGTCAGAATAGAATTAAAACGTTTTACTATGGATCATCAGAATGAAGATGAAGTGGCATTGTCTTTCTCTATTCCAAGGCGGAAAAACTTCTTGGAATAAGTGGGATTCAATGTTTATTCCCTTTGTCTGAATGTAATATTATATTTTTTTTTTTTAGTTCAAAAGCGACTAGACCAATACTTTTTAATGCTTCGGCAAGCGTTTTAGTGCCCTGAACAGAGTTTGGAATGAAAGTCGACCTTTTCGTAGAGTAATCAATGTCAGCCTTGATGTATTTATGGCTTCTGACTGTTGAAGGAAAGATACCGAGAATGACGACTCCAATGGAGCTTCAACGATGTAGACCTGCAATATTCCTTTGAAATTTCTACTTGACTTAATGTTTTATATGTATTTATCACAATGTCTATCCCATATTTCTTTCAGATCGTAGGTTAACCGATATTCTCGTTACTAAGCTTCTACAAGGTCTTCGTAATATAAAATTGACTACCAGGTGGATTGTAGTGACGATCTCGAGACACCAGTAGAATGTAGGACACCAGTTTTCTGTGAGGCTCGCCGTTCTTCATGCTGAGAGCGTTTCATATTGCCCATACACACAATAGGTTTTTGTATTACTGTAACTGTAAGATACCACTAAATACTAGGTTATAAAATCGTCGGTACTTCTATCTGATTCAGAATAAGATCAACATTGTCACGTTGGGGCCGCGCAGAGTAATCGTCAGTTAGAGATTCACCAGTTTGAACTATTAGCTCGTATGTTTATAGATGGGTACAAGGCTTGTATTCTCCACGGCAGGTCTCCTGGAGAGTGCATCAGCATTTCATCAGCAGGCCAATCGTATCTCAAACACCTACAAAATATAGATATATATAGAGGCTCTGAAAATAGATAAATCCATAATCATTAGATAAAAAGGCATATATTGGCAAATAAATATTTTATTCAATCCAATATATACCTTTTAATTATATAATATATAGAGGTATAGAAGAAATATAGAAATTTAAATATTTAAAAAATATAGCTAAAATATGAATAACTCTTAATATTTATCCTAAAAAATGACTTACCTATACCAAATATAACGAAACGAATTTTTAAAATATGTAAGTATAATTATTGAAAATATTTTTAATTAAAAATAATTGATTGAAAAATTGGTGATTAAACGGATAACAGATCATAACTTCTTATATATATCATTTAAGAGTGAATCCGTCAATTTCTAAAATAAATTAATTATTCCAGAATGAGTATTATATTTTGGAAATAACATTTTACGTCCTGTAGGTTGAATTGATGGACAATGGATTCTTTATTGTAACGAATTTCAATATTATGGATGTGTTCTTCAATTCTAGTGGAAACTGATCGACTTGTTTCTCCTATATGAGGCTGTTGGCAGGAAATATGGCATTGTGCTAGTTTCTAGGTTCTATTTTGATGTGTGATTCGGTAATAATATTTCTTATTATTTGACTTATGAATTGAGAGTTGCTGAATAATCATCTTATGTCAAATAACTTTAATTTTTAAGCCAGTTTTAGATTGGTTGGAGAATATTTCAGGTAACAATTGGGGTTTGATATACTGTGATGTATTCAAGGAGGGAATTGGTTGTAAGGGTGCCTTTTTATGAATTCTAGTGGAAATCCGGACTTATGTAGGTATTTAATATTGAACTATTGTTTTGAAGCCTGGTAGAGAGTTATGTGTAGTGATTATTTTAGCTAACGTTTTCACTCTTTATTGTTATGACCTATTGGACCAAATGAATTAATACTAAGATATCATCGTTTTATTATTTTATTTTTTTTTAGCAATAAAGTTTAGAATGAAATATATGTTCCGTTCTAAGGAGGAGTATATCTAAATAAGGCAGTGCGGACCTATTGAACCTTTCAATGTCCCGGCCACTTGTATCTGGTGATAATTGTGGTGAACTTTCACCCGTTTTCATTTATTCCAATGTTCGCTCTAACCATGAAATAACTTATTTAATGACCTTTTGTTTGTTAAAATCGTATCTCCTCATTAAGCCTACTACCATCCGCTAGTCCCTTGTTATGTCACTGGCTAGAATTCAAGCGCGTGCATCAACAGTTTCTGTAACATCTTGACGTCCTGTTTGTATACTGATTGTTGTCAGTCAATGTATTTGATGACACCTATGAAATATTGATGTACCAACACATACTGTACATGGGGAAAAGGGGAGGCATTCCGGGAAGGCCAGTCTTACTAGTATCTTGATCCCTACCACAAGTTCCTGTAGTATATTGTCGTATGGTAAAAGCTGCAGATTGTAAACTCCAAAGTGCAAAGTCAGGTAATGTCCTGGATTTTCATAGTCCAATATTTATTCCGATTGTAAAAACGGAAGTACCTCTGAATCCCGGAGAGAAGCACCCAAATTTATAATACCTTCTCACCCTAGTTCCAGCTATTTTCTAGGGCCACTACTTCAAACTGGATTTTGAAACAGTTCCACGAATACTGTCCGTCCTAGGTAGGGAGATCGAATTTTGAGCAAGATTCAGGAGTTTCTGACCGGTAAGGACTAGTCGCGGTGTCGAAAGACTGAGAGGTCGCGGCATGAAAAGCATTTCAAACATTCTCGAGATTTTTCTCTCATTCTCACAGAATCATTCTCTTCGACACTGTGCTGCGGTCATGTTCTCTCTTAGAGATCCCACTTCAGTTCCGACATATTCCCTGAACTGATCCGTTTTGTTGATCGCTTGTCTATTTATCAGATCTAACTTTGTTACAATAGTTTCTAATTCAGTGGTATTATCAACTGCTAACATGTCTATATTAACAGACATATTTGAATTAGGTTTTTGATATATTTACACTAGCCGAATGCCCCAATTTTACCCAATTAAATGCTTTTATTCAAATACTATTCGTTACAATTATAAATTGGCGCTGTGGATGTCATTATTGTGAAACGTCCCGCTCCAAACTTTGTGTCTGAGAAGCGATATTTTTATAAAGAGATGATCTGGCTTTGTGTCTTCTGCTCGAATGAATGTTTTTCTGTTAGAATTTAGTTCCTGCATACTAAAAATGAACTGGCTTCACCCGTGGTCTCTGCTTTTTGGAATGTTTCCGGATATAATTTTGTATCTGATAATCAAATATGATACAGCAATATTGTCATCATCATTTTCTGAATAAAAAATAACTACTTTTTTTCCCAGAACCTGTCAATTTATTTTTATTGACTAAAAATCCGAAAAATATATTTTCCAGATTTTTCTCTATGTCCTGTTAAAACATGTTTTACATGTCCATTAGGTCAGCTGATATTACCTCCCATCTTCACCGCTAGAGGCGCTGCTTGCGAGCGAAAGGGCAAATTTGCAACGCAATTTGCAAATAACTTGTATGCATACTTGTATAATTGTGTACATAGACCATAAATATGTACATAGACAGGAAAAGCACATATATTTCAATAATATAAATGAGTTTTAAAAATTGTACAAAAAAAATGCATCAGCCAGGAATCGAACCAAAAGCAAACGGTGACAGAATTGTGCATGACTCTGATACTTGTATATTTTAACCCCCCAGGTTAGTATAAAGAAATATTTCAGCTAACTAAAGATAACTGTACTCTACTTTTGACATCAGTTTGTTACGGGTTCTCAGACATACAGAGAGAGCTCTATATGTGATAATTAGTTTAGTTCAAAGTAAATAAGATAAATATAAATATTTCCAATCGAATTTGTAATTTACTAAGACTCGACTATCAGCTAAGAAGATATGTGTTCATAGCAAAGTGGTGTTTATCAGTATCAATAATTGTAGGCTGTGTAGAGGGACAGGGTTATTCTGCTGCCGTCTATCTGGTTTAGACTGCAAGAGTAGCCTCGTTCATCCTGGCCGTACCATGGTTATGTGTGTTGTTGTATATTGAATATAAAATATATAGATATTTCACATTATAGGTTTGATGGTACAGTTTGAGAGACAACAAAATCACAATAGAAAGCACTACAGAAGCTAAGCTAGAAGATAAGATCTATATATTATAACGCGCAGTAAAAGAAGAATCACAAAGATAAGAATCAAAGGATGAGCCAACAACAACTAGATATATCATTGTATATTAGATGTGATAGAGGTGAGTATCGGATTTTCTTATGGAATATCCACTTATATAATTGCCTTATTCTGTCTGTGTGAAGTTCACTGTATGAAGTTCACGGATAGATTTTGGTCAGAATCGATAAAATAAAAAAAAGTGTCAAGGGATGGGAATCGAACCCACGACCTTCCGCTTACCGGGCAGATGCCATGACCACTAGGCCACATGACCACAATTTATAATTGTAACAAATAGTATTTGAATCAAAACATTCAATCGGGTAAAACACGGGCGTTGCCCGGGTCATTCGGCTAGTCTATATACAGGGTGATCCAAAAGTCCCGCACAACTTTAAAAATTAATAACTCCGCGAATATTTGCGCTAGAGCAATGCGGTAAACACCATTGTGTTCAGGATGCAATGGGATTTTTTATGGCAAATAATGAAAAATTCGAAATTGATTTTAGTTACAACTTTATTCGCTAGATGGCGCTCTACCAGAATCAGCTATTAAGCGGCCAAATTGTTTGATAAATTGAAAAATATAACTGAACGACACGTATTTTTCCATTTTGAATACCAGGAAAGAACCCAAATAATATCAAATGATAAATTAATAAAACACCATTTCGCAAAAAGTTAGAAGAAATGGTTAACGATTTTTAAATACAATCTGAGATATGTAAAATAGGTATATGCAAATTAAAACATGTAGCAAAAAAAAATGATATTTTAGATGCGGTTTGCTGTAATCCTCTCGGCTATTTATATTTCGAAAATAATAAATTTCAATTTTTTTTAATTCAACTCTCTCTCAGTATCGATTATATTTATTTTAATTCATTTTAAAAATATTTATCTATCTCTCATGATTTATTTTATTCTGGAATGCCGTTGTTGTTTTTGTCGTGTCCAATAAAGAGGCTCAGATGTCTCCATGCATCTCTATCACAGCAGCAGCAGCAGCATTGTCCACTATCTTGGGTGTGTAAAGCAGCTGCTCTGGGTCTATGTCAATTTTCGGCAAGGCTGCGGGCATGAGAATATGTGGGTAGATGTTAGTTCCACACCAGGACAGTTGTTGCATGTTCTATAGGTTCTTGTGCCATCTGGATGTATTGTCATCCTTTATAATGTTTTGTTCTAAATCTTGTTATAGTTTTGTCATTTTTCTCTCGGAGTTTATTTCACATTTTGATCTTTTCTCATTTTTTGTTTAATTATCTTGTATTTTGCAAAAGCATTAGCGTCAAATAATGACATTTGTTCTTTCCTTTGGCTCAACTTTCTGGCTTCCTTTGCAAATTCTACTGCCATTTTTTTACCCCCGATCCCAACACGGGCAGGAATCCATTGTAAAATGCAGTTATTCTCCAATGATATCAGTTGAGTAAGTAACGAATGTATTTTCTGTGTGATTATAGTATTGCCTTCTGAATTGCTTCTAGATCGGATATGAAGTCGTTGTGCGGTATATTATAATTCCTTCTGCTTGATGCAGGGATGGTTGGTTAAGGCATACATCAAGAGCTTTCCAGATAGCTGTCAGTTCACAACTGAAGTTTGACGAAATCTTTCTTGCTCCTTCTTTGATTTTGATGTATGTTCCATCTTGCAGTATTATGTTAATTCCAGCCCCTCCATTACTTATGGTAAGGTCTGATGATCCATCTGTATATGCTGTTAAATAATTTATCTGATCGCATAAACCAATTGTGTCAAGTCCTTTCTTTTTAAGAATGTTTTTGTTCTCTTTTTTTTTATTGCAGGGTTCATTCAGGTTGAGATTGATGATTACATTTGATGGCAATGGGGTAGGAAATATTGGTTATTCTCGAATTTGAAATTCATTATGTTTCATATTTATGCTCTTTCTAATATTGTTGTCGTACTGAAGTGTTGAAGATCTTTTGAGCCTTTCTTTTTGTGTCCAGTTTAAATAGGTTCTATGGGATATGTGTTCGGTTTCTTTAGTTTTTAAGCTATTGGTGAATTTTATTGTTTTTAATTGTCTTCTGCTTTCAAGTAGGTCTAGACCACATTCTCTCTGAATTTTCTAATTGTTGGTATTTGAAACAGAACCAGTGATTAATTTGGCCGCTTTTGCTTGAACACTGTCTAGTCTTATTTTTAGTGATGAACTTGAGGGAGCCCAGACGGGTGTTGCATATTCTATTATTGGCCTTATTAAGGTGATATATGTTGTTCTGAGAATTTTGGGTTTTGCTCCCCAATTTGTTCCACATAGCCTTCTCAGAATGTTTAGGTTTCAGGTAGCTCTTTTTGAGGTGCTAATTATGTATTCTGTAAATCGCAATTCCTCATCAAGTATCACACCTTGGTAATTTAGAGAACAAATTTTATCAATTATATGGTTGTTTATGCTTATTTTGGAGTTAAATTCATGCCCTTTTTCCTGTCAGTGAAGGAGACCTATAGGTTTGTGTTTATTGGGTTTTTTGTCATTTTGAGTTTCATTGCCCACTTCTCATTGATGTGTTCAGTATTTTTCTGACATTTCTATACTGCTACTTGTGTGCCATATGGCTATATAATCTGCATAACAGGCAACTTTTGTTTCTTCAGTGAGGTAAGGATGGATGTTGTTAAGGTTGTGTCGTAATTAGATGTACAACAACTCAAACTTGACCATGACTCTTTTTTTAGCTCTTATTCTTTTCGTTTGGACAACAAAAAATGTCCAATTTATATACACATATATTCTTACATAATGAGACTTTAAAGAATGCAAATAATCTTCATCTATTTACATACACAACACATCTTCCCCCTTAATAATACTCCAGTCGGTCTGGGGGTTTCCTTGCTCTCTGAGGTCTAGGACTGCGGACGGGCACTTGCACAGCGGCAGGCTCCGGTTTAGGAGTGCAAGAGGGCACGTGCACAGAAACAGGCCCTGGTCTAGGAGTGCAAGAGGGTACATGCACAGAAGCAGTCTCCTCCTTTTTTCTTGATGTAACCTCTGGAACCTCCTCTTCACTTTATTTCTGACTTCCACCTACAGGCTTCTCTCCTGATTTTCGAGGAAGTATCAAATTTCTTGTCTCCACTTGTTTCTTTCTCACAGGTCGCAATTGATTGATATGCCTCTTATACCTTTTTACCGTTTAGGTCCAGTTGCATAGTTGCGGAAATAAACCTCGCAAACTGTAATAAACTGCTCCTGCCTTCTTACGGCCTCATGAAATACCTCTCGCAGATTTCCCATCTTGGTATTAAATTCGAAAATCTTGATATTAAACTTCTCTCCATTAGAAGTTCCGCGGGGGAATTCCTTTATTACAGTTTGGGGGAATGCTCTATGAGCAAATAAGAATCTTTGTAGATTCGTCTCTAAATCATCCTTCCCATTATTCTTTCTCAAAAGGTTTTTAAACTCTCTTACATATCTCTCAGCTAAACCATTTGTACTAGGATTATACGGACTGGTCTTAGTGTGCCGTATACCATTCATTTTGGTAAATTGCTCGAATTCACCGGAGACAAACTGTCTTCTGTTATCTGTAACCAAATATTAGGGCAATCCAAATCTGGCAAAAATTTCTCTATGATTTATAATTGTTTTGCTTGTAATATCTTTGATGATAAAAATTTCTATCCACGTTGAGTATGCGTCCACGAGAACCAAAAACATTCTTCCCATGAACGGACCCGCTAGATCAAGATGAAGTCGATGCCACGGTTTTTTGGGCCAAATACATTCCGAGATGGTAGCCGGGGGCATGCTTGCCGATTCTTGGCATACTCTACATTCTCTAGGTAACTCCTCGATGTTACTGTCTATGCCTGGCCACCAGAAAATACCGTTTGGCAATCATCTTCATTTTAACAATCTTCATGTGTATTTCATGCAAGTCATTTAAAATTAAATATCTTAATTTTTGGGGAATTACCACTCTTTCACGCCATTGAAGACACACAAACTCCTAACTTAATTCCTCATTGATCTTATAATGAGGAACTAGTGGGTTTTCTCTCGGTACCCTTGTGAATTTCCACACACACACACACACAGTTACTTCTCTAACATTCCTTAATACTATAGACAGTATTTTATCTTGGGGCGTTTCATATGCCACCTCCATAAAAGAGAACGGTACCTCATTCAACCTCCTGAGAAAAAGTACCTGGTCTTCATCAAGAGACTCCCTGGCACTCGATTCTAAAGGAAGAGGTGACAATGTGTCAACATTGGAATTATCACTAGTTTTACGAAATTCCACAGTATAATTGAATGCAGCTAATTTTAAGGACCAACTTTTAATTCTGGATGATGCACATATGGGAATTGGTTTATGAGGTGAAAATTTAAGAATTAAGGTTCGGTTGTCTGTGACCAATTCAAATTTTCGTCCCAGTAAGTATTGTCTGAATTTCTCAACGCCAAAATTTATGCTCAACGCTTTCTTTTCTAGTTGAGAGAAACGTTTTTCCGCTTCAATTAATGTTCTAGAAGCAAAAGCTATAGGGCATTCTTCCTTTCTATCATTTCTATGACTCAGAATTACGCCTTGTCCATAGTCCATTAATAATGATTTGCATTTTTAGAATAACATTCGATATTCTTTCGTCCAATTCCATCTACAATTTTTATTCAGAAGTTGATAGAATAGCGCTAAAATGTTTGCTATATTCTTTATGAATCTATAATAATAAATTAAGAGTCCTATGAAAGATCTGAATTGCGAATCATTCTTTTGGTTCACGCGTCTCTATCACTGCTTTAATTTTATTTTCTAAGGGATGCAGTCCATATTTATCCATTTTAACCCTAAAAATTCCACCGATTTATTTTTAAATTTACATTTTTATCTGTTTAACTTTAAACCTTTTTCTAGCAATCATCTATACAATAGATCCAACTTTTGTTCATGATCTTTGAAGTTTTTTCCTGCAACCAAAATAGTATCTATGTAGCAGGCCACACCTGGCAAATCAGCAAATAGACCTTCCATAATCTCTGAAATTTATTTGGTGCTACCGCTACGTCATATGGTAGTCTTTTATAAGAAAACAACCTCTTTGTTGTGTTTATATCAACAACAGCTTTGGCTTCTTACGCTAACATTACTTGTAAGTAAGCCTGTAATAGGTCTAGAGTCGAAAGTACGGTGCTTGTAGATAATTTTGAAAAGATCTCATCGATCGATGGAAGGGGATACCTATCTAATTCTATTGCTTTATTAGCTGTACATCTAAAATCACCACATATCCTTACACTACCATCCTTTTTTAATACTGGTACTATTGGAGCGGTCCAATATGCATGAACTATAGGTTATAAAATGCAAGAATTCACTAAACGATCAATTTCATTTTCTACTTTGTTTTTTAGAGAGAAAGGTAAACTTCTGGCCTTACAAAACACAGGAGTCACATCCTTTTTTAAATTAAAATTTATTTTAACATCCTTTAGACAGCCCAAATATTTGTTAAACAAATCTGCATATCTATCAATCAAACTATTTCTATTAGATTCATTATTTAAATTTTTAAAAACTTTTACTAAAACTTCTTTTACAAAAACACTTTTACCTATAATCTCTATTGATTTACCACAAAAGGATTTTAATATTAAATTTGTTGGATATAATTTTTTACCTTGCCAATAAATCTTATAAATATCTTTAGGTATTAACGTAACTGGACTTCCTGTATCTATTGTAAAGCACAAAGAATAATTATCTACTGTTAAATTTATTGTGGCATCAGTTTCGCCCTGTACAGAATATATAGAGTCCTCTTGTACAAATTTACATCCCCACATTTTTTACTAGCTTTGCAGACCCTACTTAAATGACCCAGTTTTTTACATTTTAAAACAAGTCTTTGTTCTATGAGGGCAAACAGAGGCCACGTGTGAATGTCTTTCACCGCATCTATAACACATTATTTCTCCCCTTTGCTTGAAAGGCCTATGCTGCACCATATTATTATTGTACTCACCATTTTATCTTTTCCATTCACAGGGGATATTTTGGCCATTAATTTATCTTGTAATTCTCTTGTATTTATCTCCGCCAGTTCGAACGAGATTGCCACTGCAAAACTTTATCCAGGGTGACATCGTCGTTTTCTTGTAGTAGCTTCTTTTGCACGCTTTCCAACTTGAATCCAGTCACAAAACGGTCTCGCATCATGGTTCCCAGCATATCGCCGAAATTACAATTTATTGCTAAATGTTTCAATTCTCTAAGATATTCCGAAATTGATTATCCTTCCTGTTGAATTCTCTTTAAAAATCCGCATCACTGTGGTATCACTTTCTTCTTTGGATCCAAATGCAGCTTAATTCTTTGAATGATAGCATCATAGGGTTGATCTTTCATTAGACCAGGAAGAAAATGTCGTTTCCCTGCTTCAAAGTTTCAGAATCTGGTAGCGAGGTAAAAATCAGCACTTTAATCTCCTCCTTCAGATGCCATAAAGAGAGCCTCAAATTTTTGTACAAAAAGATCGAAGTGTCCTCCACTGAGCTATAGCATCTAAAAGGAACTATCAACTTTGAACTTATCATGTTGATCTTATCTACTCCTTTGTTTTCTTGATCCAGATAGTTTAAAAGATGTAGTTGTTATACTTGCATAGACGCAGTTTTCCTCAGCTTTTTACTGGCTCTGTAGATCGCGCATCCTCGACGCCACTTTTGTTGTGTCGTAATTAGACGTACAAGAGCTCAAACTTGACCATGGCCAACAACAAATGTCCAATTTAAATATACATATATTTTTACATAATGAGGCTTTAAATAATACAAATAATATTCATCTATTTACATTAACAACAGTTAATATATAGCGAGTAGAGTAGAGGACTGAGCACAGATCCCTGAGGTCACCAGCCCATGTTCTTCGGTCCTTGGAAAATGTTCCATTGACCCGAAACTTTATCCTTCTTCCCCTTAAGAAGTCTGCAATCCAGATTAAGGTTTTTCCTCTTACTCCGATGTTGTGCAGCTTTTCAAATAATTTCTACACTCGATCAAAAGCTGAGGTCATATCCAGGAATACGGCCGTTGTCTTCTTTGGCGGGTTTTCCTAGAAATCTATTATTGATTGACAGAAGTAGAACAGTTTATCAGTTGTACAGTGTCTGGATCTTTAGGCAGTTTGGTAGATGTTTATTTTATTATTGTTAGTGAGCCAGACTATGAGCCTAGAGTGGATAATTCATTCTGTTATTTTACAAAGTATGCTGGTAAGAGAAATTGGCCGATAGTTCTTGCATTCCTTGGCATCTATAATTGACATCTTCCAATTCTTTGGTAGTTTACCAGTTTGCCATGAAATCTTCAGTATTCGTAGGAGTTGATTTTTAGCTTCGTCTCCAAAGTGTTTAATCATTTGACCAAAGATTAGAGCATATCCAGGTGACATCTTGGATTTAACTTTCCTATTGATGAGTTTAGCTCATTCAGTGTGAAGTCTCTCGAGTAAATATATTGTTGATGGTAATTTCTTGCTTGTTTATAACTAACCTGTTTACATTATTTTTTAGAGTCCCGCCTTCATTCGTATAGCTGAGTCTGGAAGTGCTTGAAAGATATTCAGCAATTATTTAAGCCATCTGTTTGTTCGTTCTCGCTATTCATATCGGTTAGAGTATTGGAGGATTAGTGTTGGTTTAGATTGTTTTATAATACTAATTAAATTCCAGTGATGGCTTTCCTTTTTTGGATCCATTTTTTTCGCAGAATTCTGCCTATTCTTCTCTCTCTCTCTCTCTTGTTTGAATATCCAAATTTCTTGTTCTATTTTGTGACTAATTTCAATGAGTTCCTTTATGATTTCTTCTGTTTTATTTGTTTTAAGAAGTTGATTGATATTGTCTCTCTCTTCAATCATTGTCTCGATATTGTGGTCCTTCCAGTAAAGTATTCAGAGGTCTTTACGTCTACCTCTAGGTATCGATACTTTTGCAGCTTTGGATATGTTCGAAGAGAATTTTTCCAATTTTTTGTCAATCGTTTTGTGATTTAATTCTTCGTTGCACAGTTCTTCAAGCTTTTCTGTGATTTTTCCAGTGTTCTTTTATTCTGTTGGAAATTCTTAATTTTGAATTTTATGGTTGTTAAAATTGGTCTGTGGTCACTGATTGCACTTTTCAGAATTTTCCGTTGTGTTGTGGGTGCGATGTTGTAATTTATCGCTGTGATGTCTATTGCGGATTCTGTGCCTGTGGACTTGGATAGATAGGTGTTATTTTCGTTATTTAACGGTGTAAGGTCGAGGTCGGTTAGCATGTCCTCAACCTGCTGACCTTTGTTATCCTGGAAAGGTGATCCCCAAGTTGGTCTTTCGGCGTTAAAATCACCAAGTATGATTGCGATATCCGAAGACGCTTCACTTAATGTCTCTATCAGGCCTGTATTGATGCTAGTATTATCGTGGTCATAAACATTTATGATTGGAATTGTTTTATCTGTAAGATAGATTTCTATTGCCTGAGCTTCTGTCATGCTTTCTCTAGGCTTACTCTGATTATAGGCGATATCCTTAAATTTGATTTCTAGAGTTTTAATCAAAACGGCAAGTCCTCCTTCGAATTTTCCCGGTCTGTCCTTTCGTAGTGTTGTATAATCTTTGATATTGAATCTCAGATTCTGATTCAATTTTGTCTCCTGAAGACAAGTTATATGTACATTGTTGTCACAGAGAAGACAAGTCAGCTCTTTATTTTCCTCTGAGTACCATTTATATTGAATTGTAGTAGATTGAATTGTGTCCTCGTAGTAGATTTCTCATCACGAGCTCGAGCTTCAGCTCCTGACGCGGCGGTTACCCCGGACGCGGTAGCATAACTGGAGATATCAGTTTTGCTCTTCATTTGAAAATGGGTGCCGTTGCAACGTTAGTCATCTTCGAAACGAACCAGAATTTGGTCAAATATTCCAAGGGTCCAGGGGGGACCGCAAGGAGGTGTGGTCGGACTTCTCCCCTTACCCCTGGAATGCCGTCACTACAGGATAAAGCACTCTTGGTGAATTCTTTTAATTGTGATTCAGAATCTGCCACTGAAGCTTTACGAGCGTTTCGTTCCTTTAAAGGTATTCGAAGCGGTAAAGGACCAATGAGTTGCTACTCTCTAAAGCGATTGATTAAAAGTTTTGAGCAAACTGGATCTCTGGAAACAAAAGCTCGGAGTGGAAGACCATCGACATGCAAGTCAGTGGCTGTTACGGTTTTGCAGAATGCTGAAGCTATTGAAACGTTATCCACGTATGGAGAAGTAAGTGCTAGAAAAGTTTCTCGACAAACGGGGATTTCGTATGGAACAGTTTGTAGAGAACACACATTTAGAATTTTTCTATAAAAATACCCTAACAAAATTCAAAGTTTTCACGAGTTGAAAGTCAGCGATTTTGAGAAGCGTCAAAAATTCGCTGCATGGGTTTTCCGGCAAATTGATATTGATGAAAACTGGCTGTCAAATGTTCTAAGAACAGATGATGCTCACTTTTATCTAAAGGGAGAATTTAACATTCAAACCTGCCTCATTTTGGCAACAGAAAACCCTAGGATTTTTACAGAAATACCACTTCATCAGCACAGAGTTACAGTTTTGTGTGGGTTCACTTCTTCTTTTATTTTTGGGCCAATTTTATTTGAAAAAAATCAATGGAAGAACTTTTAAAACCGTTTTTGTAACTGGTGAACGTTATGTTCAACTTTTGAGAGAAAAGGTTATTCCCATATTGCAGGACAGACAAGCACTAACCGAAATAACATTCATGCAAGATGGAGGACCTCCTCGTATCTCCCGCGGTGCCAAACAATTGCTGAAGGATACGTTCGGTGAAATTCGTTGATAAGTCGCCACTTTATATACCAGTGGCCTCCAATATCACCAGACTTGACGCCTTACAATTTCGGTTATAGGGGTACATTAAGTCGCGTTTTTATCGATGCCGGCCTACCACATTGGCCATGTTGAAGGCTTCTATCAGATGGCACGTTTTATAAATTTCAACTATTTAATTGTGACCATTCTGTCATCTATCGTCTGCAGGCAGTGTTTGAGAATGAAGGGCGCCACATTGAACAAGGATTGTGACCTAATACAAGAAAGAAGGCAGTTACCCTCATGTGTTATATTTTGCGGCTCTTTGTTTTGGGTTATGGGAATAATAAATGCTGTCCTCACATCTTGACTCTTTTATTTTTCTGTGAACAGTGATTTTTTTGTTTGTCATTTTCCCACATCTCATATTATGTCGTGCAGGCCAAAGTGTTATAACTTCTCGAATAACACAGGTATACACAATTTTAACCCTTATGTTTAGTTTATCGCTTTTCGCTCATTAGAAGAAATAGCATAAGGAATATTCTCTGTATCTCCCCCCCCCCCCCCAACTTTAGAAATTTTGCGCAAAAAATAATACATGTTTTAATTTGCATATACCTATTTTACATATCTCAGATTGTATTTAAAAATCGTTAACCATTTCTTCTAACTTTTGGCGAAATGGTGTTTTATTAATTTATCATTTGATATTATTTGGGTTCTTTACTGGTATTCAAAAAGGAAAAATTCGTGTCGTTCAGTTATATTTTTCAATTTATCAAACAATTTGGCCGCTTAATAGCTGATTCTGGTAGAGCGCCATCTAGCGAATAAAGTTGTAACTAAAATCAATTTCGAAATTTTCATTTATTGCCATAAAAAATCCCATTGCATCCTGAACACAATGGTGTTTACCGCATTGCTCTAGCGCAAATATTCGCGGAGTTATTAATTTTTAAAGTTGTGCGGGACTTTTGGATCACCCTGTATATAAAAATGAATGTATGTGTGTGGTCTGTTTGTCCTTTATGCCTGACCAAACCACTCATTGGAACGCCATGAAACTTTGGCAAGTTATTTAGTATAGTACTGTGAAGGTTTCTAGCAAATAAAATATTTGAAATAACTTTTCGCTTTAAAATAATCAAGATAAATATTCTAATTTATCTGTTAAAATTCAACAATCTGCTCTAAATATTATCATGATGATACGATGATTTTGTAATGTAGAAAATTAGGAAAGACAAAATTCAGGATGACACGGCAATTCATTTGAGACAAGAATAATGATACAATTCCAAGGAAAGATACTATTCCTTTAACTTCCAATTACAGAGGGAAGCAATTAATATTGATTTTATTCAACTTATCGAGTATTTTTCAAGGGACCGGGAAAAAATGTTCACTTCATCGAGAGATTCGTTAGACAAACCTTTACTCGGGTAAAACCCGGGCGAAGCCGGGTACGTCCGCTAGTTATATATATAAGTGAAAAGATTATAAGAAAATATATTTAAAAATGCTGTATAAGCGGTCAGAACATGCCTATTCTGCTACGTATATAGTTTTTGCGTACTCTGCGGCGAGAGGGACTGTGTAAGATTCAAAGGTATTGAACAATTTTTTTATTTTATTTTACTAATGTGAAACTTAGTGTCAATTGAATGTTGAAAAACTTCCACCTCGACTGTGAGTTAAATATAGACGTGAATCGGTTCATTCGAGACGATACGTGAGCAAACGAGGTTTCCCTATATTGTCTATACTCAATCGTTCTATTTTCAATAGTTTTTTGAATTTACCACCGCACTAGCATAGGATATCTCTAGTATCATGAGTAGGCTCTTAGTATAAACAAAGAAACTATCCCATCAAAATCTTACAAAATATAAATCTTCTCTCCTTTGAAGAACTGATACATTATTCACACAATCTTCAAGATTCTTTATCATCACGTTGGCTTGAGGTTGGTAAAGACAACTTTGGTTTCCTCTCTAAGATATAAATCTTTGAGGAAGCAACGATTTAATACAATAGCCATTATGGCCAATCCACCCCATTCTCGCCCTGGTTCAACTAATCAGGTAACGCAAATAATTCAACTTTTTCTGAGTGAAAGGCGAAATTTATTCTGAGAGTATAAACACTTATTACTATTTCCCCTGATTTATAATATTATAAAATAAATAAAGATTCCAGGGCTAAGTTTCTTGTGTGACTTTTTATTTTCAAGCTTTCAGACTTAATACTCCTGTTGAAGGACTGAAGAGTTCGAAAGCTGGAAAATAAAAAGTGGCACAAGGAGCTTAGCCCTGAAAGACTTATTTATTTTATAATTTATTACTTTTTTTAAGCACAACCTACTAACCCTTGTAATAACATTATGACCTGTGTTCTACCTTCGTAAACATGTGATGCTCTTTTAACCCTCTATCCATCACATGATTACCTATATTCTAGGTATGTCAACATATGTGGTATTTCCCCTCAGCACACATGCACTCTTCAACCACTATAATTCTCACAACCTGTGTTCTACGTGAGGTAAACATGTAATCTCAGCACATTCAATCAATCACCAAGATTACCATTATCTGTACTCCGCGTGAATAACATGAGATAAATATATGTGATATCTTGGGACCTCTGGGACCAGATTTACCTGATGCTAGACGAACCTCGATGTCAACTCTACCGTGCAGTCGTGGTGGAAGGCGACACAGCTGGGCCAAAGGTGAAATAAACAAACATAGATTCCACTAAGAAGCGTCTGGACGTCAAGAAGGAATGGGACGAGGAGAATTCTGGCAGGAAAGGGTTTACCTTTTATCGGAGCGTCCGGCGGACTGGTGCTGAAACAAAGGCTGACTAAGGACTGACTAACTGAGGATCGGGACCTCCTTTTATAGCTGAGCTGGGTCCGAACAGGTCGCTGCCCTTTTCTGACGTAAACAGGGGGGGAAGTTTTATTATCCAGGAGGGTAACGACTTCGTAAAAGTTGGACTGGGTTTGCTAGGCCTTCTCTCCTATTTTCAACTAAGCCTGATTAGTTTTAACCTTACTTTTCTCCTGTTAGTCTCCATTCCTTCTATATGTACAGTTGCTATACTTTATTAGATTCTTACGCGGTACAGATTGATGTTAGTTGAGGCTTTCTATTTGCAGTAAATAACAAGTTATATACAGTCACGTGGTGGAACATGTGTTAGTAGATATCTGGACTATTTACAACAATTCCATGGTCTTAAATTATCACAGATGGCCCCGGATGTGAGAGGGTTCATATGGAGGGATTTAAGAGAGCGGAATAGGAAGACTGTTATTAAGGAAGTAATTTTTTGAAAATTAATTAAAATGAGTTGGTATATAACATGGGGCTGATTTCTGTATATCCATAAGAGATAATAAAGTATAAACAACTAATACTAATCATACGAATAAAAATAAAAATAGGAATAAAAGATTTAATAGAGAACATATAATGATGATAGGTAAAAATATAAATGATTGGATGGGTAAATCATGATCTCTTCGTGATGGGCGTTAGAAAGGGTTGAGGGGTTATTTGTGATTAGGTTGAGTCAATGTCACCTTGACTCAAGTCCCAAACCATTTAATGTGCACGGCGCGGAAAACCTATGCCATGTTCCACATGTAAATTTAAGGACCTAATAAAGTTACAGTACCACAATCGAATAGTAAGATAAGGGTGATTGTTATGGGTTTGATGAATTAGTCGTTAAGACGTACGCATGCAGGATAAATGAGGGCGAAGATCAGTGACCAGAAATCAAAGTTTTAATTGGAGTCATCAGGGGCTTAGCGAGAAAAAGAGTAAAAAAAGATGTGCCAGCGTGTGGCATGAGAGTGCCCTGGAATATATAAAAAATACAATTTGCACGTGCCCAAGCCAGAAGTTGGGATAGGTAAATCTGGGGGACGGTGTGTCAATATTGTTAATTACGAAATCAAAGTAGGTCAAGTCTAGCCTGCGAAGGAGTTAAAAGTTCCTGCGTAAAAGGAATGTTAGTATTTATTAATAAGTAACCTTTAAAGTGGTTGATTAAGAGGTTATTGAAAATTGCCCTGTTTTTAGATCATGATTTTTAGTTCGATTATAAAAGAATATATAATTGAGATATGAAGTTGCGAAATTAAGGCTTTGCATATAGCGTTAAAGGATTTTAAAAATCGAAAATAGAATTGCGAAGTTGAATGCAAAGTAATCTTTTAAAAAAACTAAAAATAGTGATGACATAATACAAAGATTAACACATTATAGCAGTATATAAGGGGTAATAGAATGTGAAAATATTAAATGAAAAAAAAGAGCAATAATATACTCGATAGCATTGAACATGGTAGTGGAAGATGAAACAATGTAAATAACATCTAATTTATAAAGTGAGAGAAAATATAAAATGACAAATGCAAATTAGTGATATAAACATGAAACATAAACTTGAGATTATTAGATATGAAAGATATAATATAAAGTTGATTATAAAATAGAGTCATAAAGCAAGAGTAAATAAGCTTTGGTAAAGAAAAATAAAATAAAATGACAATAATCTAAACTGATTGGTTGACGTAAAAAAAATTATGAGAGCTAGATAATGATTATATAAAGGATATTTAAAAAAATGTTCATCGAGAAAGAAGAGCAAGTAATATTATACATAGAAATTATATTTCGGGAAAGAAGGTAAAGTTGTAGGCCAAATGTATGTTCCTGTTTTTTAGGATGGGTGGAGAGAGCTTTAAATTGTTCTAACTTATCGAATTTGTTTTATGTTTGACGCGACTCGTGGATCACATTGTTTCCAACTGTGAAACTCACTGAGTCCTAATGTTGTCGATATTTTGTTCCCTGCGCCACGTTTAGGTGAAAACGTGATTCTTCCTAAAGCGGCATTTATATTGTGTGTGCAGGAGAAACACGGCGATCTATTCTAACCGATCAAGGGTTGTTGTTGTTTTTTTAACATACGTGGGTGTGTGTGAGTTTTGTAGGTAAAATGTTGTCTTTGGCACGCACTAATATTTAATTTAATAGCTGGCGAAAGTTCATTAGAGTACACGTGGTGATAGCGGTGGGTCGTAACAAGACAATGTCGGTTGTTTGTTTTTCCATCTCCCCTCGAATTTATTATTAGCGAGTTCCGGGGGGTCACGACGGATGGGTAATTAGGGCAGGGGCCCTTTGCGGGGGCTGCTTGCTTTCTTCCAACTTATTGGAAGATCTCTTCAGTGAGATGTAGAAAAGGGGCTGAACAAGTCGGGGTATAAGACGGGATTTCTGAGCGTCAAATATTGTGGGACACAAATGGCTAAATTCTACTAAGTGTACATCAGGTGTTACACGAGGTGTTTGAGTTAGAGGCTGGGGTGCGAGGAATAAGATATTTTCTGTATAGTATTTAAGTTTGTTCACATGAACTGTATCATCTTCTTTATTTAGGGGTCGATTGGGTCTGTTAATTCGGACTACGTTCGGAGATATTATTTCTATAATTGTAAACGGACCTGTGAAGTATGGTGCCAGTTTTCGCGTATCGGGATGTTTATAATTTTATTACGAGGACTAGGGCACCAATCTCGAAATGTGGGGCTTGATGACCTTTATCATATCTTTGTTTGTCCCTCTCATGATTAAGCTGTGTTCTGCTGAAGGCAAGTTACCTAGCTTTCTGTACTTCGGGGAACGGGTTGTAATGTTTTTTTTTTAGTTCTGGTGGGATGCTATTAAACATCAAAAAGATTGGTGGGAAACCTGTGATGGTGTGCGGGGATTGATTATAAATTTGGACGACTTGTTTAATTAATTTGGTCCAGGAGGTCTTCGGGTTTTCGAGATATAGCAACTTTAGCTTTCCAGTGATTGTGGCGTTCAATCGTTCTATCAATCCGTTAGCTTGCGGATTGTTACTGGTGGTAAATAGTGGTTGTATACCGCGAGATAGCAGAAATTTGCGGAATTTTTCGGAGGTGAATGCGGGCGCTCTATCCGAAAGTAGGCGTTTTGGAGACCCTTGTTGTAGTACCTTTTTTAGGGTTTGGATGTACGTTAAGGTACTGGTAGATTTCGATGGAAATGCCCAAACGTATCTGGTCAAGTGGTCCACTATAACATGGAGATACGTCTTGGAGTGTCCGTATTTCGAAAATCCGGATTGTAGCTATTGATATTAAATCGAATGGTTGTTGTGTTTCGAGGTTGTTGCGGACTTAGTAAAAATGTTATTCAGTGATATCAGGTTAGAAGTGAGTGAAAGTGTGACTTTCGACGTGGACACGCTTTGAGGTGAGAAGTGTCACAGGCGTGAAGGCGTCTTTGGCCTGAAAAGTGAAAGAGTTTTGTGGCGTGGCAGTGTGACACGAAGCGAAAAAAATTGTAAATGAAAAGGTGTCACGTGAAGTCTTTGTTTGGTACAAAATCTAACCTGTTTCACCATGAATAACAAATTTACTAAAGTCATGGATGCTGGTTGTACGCACATATATCGAGAATTTTTATATTGTTAGTGGATATGGCACGTTTAATGTGAATTTTATTTTTTTAGTGTTTAATGTGGCGACGTTATGGAGCTTGTGTGGCTCGAAATTGGATTTGGGTGTTAAGTCGCGCACTAAAAATTGTTGCCAATTGGAGAAAGTGATGTGAGAGGGTGTTGTTTATTTTGTTGAGAGAGATTTGTCGATGATTAAATATACGTGTGAAAGGAAGGTACGAGGGAGTGTAGCTATGTTAGAATATAACGATTGGAATAGTTTTGGAAGGCTGTGACTTAATTTTGCTACTGGCGTGGTAGTTGATTGATTTTTATTTTTAACTTGTTTTGGGAAAGATAGTTGTTTTTGTTGTCGGCGAAATCGGATCCAAATTGATGCAGCACCTTGTGTAAATTATAGGGACAGTGACCTAGGTTACTTGTATCCAAAGATATGCAAGAGGAGGCCCTAGAGGCGTTGAAAATAGGATCAGGAACATTACAATGAGGCCAAATAAGAGTGTTGGAGTTCACCACGTGTGAGCAACCCGTTCCAGGAGGGGAAGAACAAGTAAATGGGACAGTTGTATTAACCTGTCCATGGGACACGCGTTGCTTGCACGAGGTGAATTGGTACAAGGTAGTTGGTTGAAGTCCATTATCTTGATACAGGAGTAGCTGAGGACAGTTTATAATTAGTAGAAATCTTTTTATGGAATTAAGGGATAAAATGCCAAAAGGCAAGAGTGTATCGATGATATGGCACTTCAAGATTCGCGTTATATTACCTATTTTTACTTTTTGAAAAGATATAATCTATGGTGAAAACATTGTTTGCTATGGCGTTAATAGTTAAGTTAAATGGATGGACAGGTATTTTCTTTTATAAACTGGTTTCTACTATTTTAAAAGTATTCTGCCTAATTATATTGATAGATTCTCCTGTATCAAGTAGTAGAGGTAGGTTTACATTATTGGACAGTTCAGCTCGAACGAGCAATTGTTCAACAAAATTTATGTATGGAGAAACCTACTGTGGTGCTGTCTTGTATGTCGGGACAGGCCTGGTCTTGTGCCGTGGTTGGAGGATCCTTGGGACAGTCAGAGTTCATTGTTTGCGCTGGGCTCGTGGTTTAGAGATGGTCGGGGGAGCAGATAACATACGCTCGCGTGTTGGTAACTCGGAGGGGCGCTTGCAGGAGGTTTGGTGGCTTTTTCAGTCTTGTAGAGTATTGTAGTTGGGCCTGATATGCTTGGGCGTCGTAGTTGGTGAAGAAGCTCTGCGCCTTGTACGAACCATCGTAGCGCGGTAGCTCCACATCTCGCGATAGTCCGGTCACGGCAGAAAGCTGATGTAGCGTCCTGGTCAAAATTCCCAGGACATCTGATACCGCCGGCGGGGGCGTGGCGCCCTCGTGGCTGGGGGGAACTTCCTGCGTCCTACCGAGAGTGTTTTCCAGCTTTGGAAAAGTGGTGTTTTCGCCACTTTCGTAGTCGGGATCGGACTCCATGGGCTCCTTTGAATTCTCCCCTCTTTCCTGTTCCATCTTTCTGTACAGACAGTGGTCTCTTTGCTTACTTGTACCTTGGCGTCCACAATCCTGTCGACTCTTCGGACGGGGGAGTCTGTGATATATTGGGACCTCTGGGACCAGTGTTACCTGATGCTAGACGAACCTCGATGTCAACTCTACCGTGCAGTCGTGGTGGAAGGCGACACAACTGGGCCAAAGGTGAAATAAACAAACAGAGATTCCACTAAGAAGCGTCTGGACGTCAAGAAGGAATGGGACGAGGAGAATTCTGGCAGGAAAGGGTTTACCTTTTATCGGAGCGTCCGGCGGACTGGTGCTGAAACAAAGGCTGACTAAGGACTGACTAACTGAGGATCGGGACCTCCTTTTATAGCTGAGCTGGGTCCGAACAGGTCGCTGCCCTTTTCTGACGTAAACAGGGGGAGAAGTTTTATTATCCAGGAGGGCCACGACCTCGTAAAAGTTGGACTGGGTTTGCTAGGCCTTCTCTCCTATTTTCACCTAAGCCTGATTAGTTTTAACCTTACTTTTCTCCTGTTAGTCTCCATTCCTTCTATCTGTACAGTTGCTATACTTTATTAGATTCTTACGCGGTACAGATTGATGTTAGTTGAGGCTTTCTATTTGCAGTAAATAGCAAGTTATATACAGTCACGTTGTGGAACATGTGGTAGTGGATATCTGGACTATTTACAACAATTCCATGGTCTTAAATCATCACATATATATTAAGAACTATATTCAAATATAGGTTACTTAAAATAGAGAGAGAGATTTGAATATTCATACTACAAATAGCTGCGAAAGATATTTAGTGTTATGTCATCATTTTTAAACCAAAAAGGCATTCAATCTGTTTTTAGGGTTCCTATTTTTCGAGGGAGATCTCACTCCTAGTAGGCAGGATTATTGAAATTTGTTTAGTGCTCTCAAAATATAGATGCCAACGTATTTGATAAGCAGATTTGATAGAAGACCAATTTTCCCAAACTAAAATTAACACCTTAGAAGGGGAAACGTCAAAGAATCAGATTTAAGACTTACCTAGAGATGTAATAATTAATAAGTAAAATTAGATTTTGAAAGAAGCTTTTATTTAAAGGCACTAAAAAGGAAAATAAAATATTTTATCTTCTGTCATTGAGCAATTAGATTTATCTAAGTGAAAATAAAAGCGACGGGAAATGATAATCATGAATTTCGAACCTAATGTGATTTAATATTCAGCAACTGATTAGCGATTTTATAAGTGTTTGCTATATTTTTACCTCTTCTCTGAATACTCTGGCGTCTGCCAAGACGCGCATCTATAGGTAGTTCCTCGGTGTGGAACTGAGTAGTGTTCAAAAAGGCCTTGTAATGGAGGAGGACTCTCTCAAGGTGGGGAAGTCTTCCTTACTGAAGAAATTTGTATACAACTATATATGAAAAAACGAAAGAAAAAATATAAACGATAAAATGATCAGGTGTTGAAATCAAAATTTAAAATGGCATATCCTGACCAAGAGCACATGTGCTTTACAGAAGGCAGAGCGCCATCTGTTGGAACAGAAATCAACTAAACATTGATTTAGCCTGTTCCCTGATATTTGGCCAACCCAATTTCTTGATAAATCATGAAAAGCCATCCAACGATCTTGATTTATCAAGAAATTGGGTTGGCCAAATATCAGGGAACAGGCTAAATCAATGTTTAGTTGATTTCTGTACCACCAGATGGCGCTCTGCCTTCTGTAAAGCACATGTGCTCCTGGTCAGGATATGCCATTTTTAATATTGACTAGCCGAATGACCCGGGCAACGCCCGGGTTTTACCCGATTAAATGTTTTTATTCAAATACTATTCGTTACAATTATATATTGGCGCCGTGGATGTCACTCTTGTGAAACGTCTCGCTCCAAACATTGTGTCTGAGAAGCGATATTTTCATAGAAAGATGATCTGGCTTTTGTTTTCTGCTCGAATGAATGTTTTTCTGTTAGAATTTTGTTCCTGCGTACAAAAAAATGAACTGGTTTCACCCGTGGTCTCTGCTTTTTGGAATTTTTCCCGATATAATTTTGTATCTGATAATCAAACATAATACAGCAATATTGTCATCATAATTTTCTGACTAAAAAACAACTTTTAATGCCCAGAACCTGTCAATTTCAATTTTTCTTACCTAAAAATGCGAAAAATATATTTTTCAGATTTTTCTCTATGTCCTGTTAAAACACGTTTTACATGTACATAGGTCAGCTGATATTACTTCCCATCTTCACCGCTAGAGGCGCTGCTTGCGAGCGAAAGGGCAAATTTGCAACGCAATTTGCAAATAACTCGAAGAATATTCGGGATAGAGACCTGAAATTTTCACTATAAGTTTTTCCAGATTCTAATATATAAATATTGTTAAAATATCAGTCAGATTAGTTACGTAATGTGGACGTGTATAGCCGACATAGAAACACACATACATACATACACTGACTTTTATATATATAGGGATTTCAACACCTGATCTTTTATCTTTTTTTTCTTTCGTTTTTTTCATGTTCTAAGCGTATTTACGCAAGTTTGGCCATAAATACCCATTTCTTGGTTTTTCAAGAAGCCACTGGACCAAAAAATATTTTTTGGTCGCAGTGGTTCAGCCTACTCCACGCTGACGAGCGCCAAAAGCGCGAAACGCGTTCGTGGATGGCTTTTCTTGATTTATCAAGAAATTGGGTTGGCCAAATATCAGGGAACAGGCTAAATCAATGTTTAGTTGATTTCTGTTCCACCAGATGGCGCTCTGCCATTTTTAACAACTATATATATATTCCCCTACATTTTATCTACCCTTTATTTATTATTTCATTATATATCTTCCACCTTTGTAACAATTGGTTAGAAGAATCAATAAAATTGTTTAAATTGTTAAAAAATATATATATGTTGTCTTCTTTAAATATGATCGTCCCCCGCCGCTTTTATTTTCACTCAGATACATCTAATCGCTCAATACCATAAAATATTTTATTTTTTCCTTTTAGTGCATTTAAATAAAAGCTTTTTTCAAAATGTATTTTTACTTATCAATTATTTAGTTAGTTTTAGTCATTAATTTACAAAACTTAGAATCAAAAGTTCACTGGGGATTAGGCCTTAAATGAGAGGCCTGCTCGCGGCGGATCGGTCAATATAAGGGGCGTAACATAAGACTTAAAAAAAGAAATATAGAAATTTGTTTATTCCTGGCCATTCCGACCACCCAGAAGTCTAAAAATATGTACACTTGCATTGTTCATTGAACTGAGTGAATTTTAAAAGTTTCATAATTCTATGTGTGTCTCGAAATATATTAAAATCAATTTACAAAATTTGAAAGGCAATTCGGAAATTTGTCTATTAGCGGCCACCCTGAGAATCCACAACTCTGAAAATTTGTAAACTTGAATTGTAATCGGGTTCAATAAATTGTACCAAATATCAGTTTCCTTAGTGCTCTAAAAGTTTTTTTAAAAATCAATTACAAAATTTGTGGACAGACAGACAAACGGACAAACAGGGAAGCAAGTTAAATAAAAGCTTTTAAAAATAGGGACAAGGGGGGAGGTAACCACCAGTGTTGCCGGGTGTGTGCAGTTACAAAGAATGGCGAGACCACGTGACCTCCCAGCGGCGACAGTCAAAATGATTATGGCGGCCGTAGCGGTGATACTGGCCCTGCTAGCCCTCGCTGCTACCCCCGGGGCAGCCGACCGGTGCGGCTACGAGGTGAGTGGAAAACTTGTTCCGTCGACATCCACCACTCCTTTGTCATTGGTTCAACTCTCTCTAGTAGCTCTTTTACTCATTAACATATCCTATTTATGCAACAATGTCTGTAAGAATATATCGTTTATTGCGCATATGTTGTTACCAAGCATCCCACCCCACTGTGCTACCAAATGAGATAGCATCTTTATAGAGTCGTTTGTTTCTTGAACATCTTCCAAGTAGCTCTTTATTTACGAGTGTTGCTCAGTCAACAATCGTATTAAGAATATTTAGTGCGATGTTCATTTGTTGACAACTATTACCACAACACTATGATTACTTCTGTAAACATTGTGTGTTTGTCGAGTTTATCCTATTTTAACTTTATAGGAAAATATTCAACAAAAGTGTTATTTAGAATATTTACATAATTTTCAATGGGCTTATGTTGACAACCATTATCACTTCTTTTTTGCTTGTTTATCTTCCTCTTTTAAAATATAGTGTTATGATTCTTTATAACATATTTCTTATTTCATATTTACCTACGATACTTTTTCGTAAACATCTTTATTAAATTGTTTTTTTTTTTTTTGGGCACCGTGAATCGACATAAACTACTGTATTAAAATAACCTATAAAACCAAACCTTTTTGCATAACGCAAAGTTTAGAAATGTATGCTCACATATGTAAATATATTCAAAGTTCTACATAGAACAGCATATTTAAGCTTCTACATGATTTGTTTATTATCTCTCCTAATGAAAGATAGCGCCTGGTGTTTTCCATGTTTTATGAAGATCATTAACAATTTATATTCAATAAAATAATAATTTGTATTAATATTAAGGTGTGAAAACCTCAGGCTTCCATCAGATTTGAAAAAATAAAAAAAAAACTTGTACATTTAAACCTGATGTTTTCACCTCAACTCTTTCTATGAAATGAAGAAAGTCTATCTATGATGTGGTGTGTCTCCCAATAGAAAATCACCATAGTCCAACTTGTCCCTTTGGCGCCTATGACTCCAGCCAGTAGTACGTAGAGATTTGGAATCTCCTAGAACAGGGGTCGGCAAACTGCAGCTTGCGAGCCACATGCGGCTCTTTGGATGTGAAACTGCGGCTCTTTATATACATAGTGTGATCAATAATTTCCACGAATTCTAAATATTTAAAGAAATACAAAAGTATAATAAAGTTTTATTTAAAATTTCTCAATAATCACCGTCACTATCTATACACTTGTTCCATCTTTTTTTTTTTTTTCAGATATCAAAACACCTATGAAAATCCTCATCTTTCAGGCTTTTCAAAATATTCTTCGTATTCTCCTTTATTTCAGGTATTGAGTCAAATCGACGTCCTTTTAATATATATATATTTTTAATTTTAGGGTAAAGGAGAAAGTTGTTTGGAGCAAGGTCAGGAAATAGGGTGGCTGGGGTAGTAAAGCAATTCCGTGTTTAGCCAAATAGAGTTGTACAGTGACGGCCGTTTGTGGACGTGCGTTGTCATGATGCAAGTGCCAATTTTTCTGATGCCATTTTTCGGGTCGTTTCTGAAGCGCAGTCTCCCTTAAACTTTGCAATACATCAAAATAGTAATGTTGATTAATGGTCTGACTCTCGGGCACGAATTCAAAGTGTACCAATCCCTTTAAATCAAAGAAAGTGATAAGAAGACACTTAATCTTCGATTTGATCATCTTTGCTTTTTTGAATCTTGGTTCTCCAGGCTCTAGCCACTGGCTTGATTGCCTCTTGGTCTCGGGATCTATCCGTACACCCATGTTTCATCTCCCGTGATAACAATTTTGAGCCAATGGGGATCAGAATTAAACATTTTGACCATGTTTCTGCACGTTTATTTGCGATGCTCTTACTGCTCATTCGTTAAGAGATGTGGACAAATTTAGCCGGAGAACGTTTAAGATGCAGATCATTCTTTATGATGGTTTGGCATGTTCCAAAAGAGATATCCAAGTCTTCTGATAGCTCTCTGATAGTTATTCTTGGGTTTTCTTTGATGGATGACGATATTGTGTGCATTTTCGGGGTTTCTTATCGATAAAGGTCTGCCAGTGTGTAGATCATCCTTGACGCTTGTTCGACCAGCTTTAAATCGTGCAAACCATTCAAATGTCCTCGATTGTGATAGGGCATCTTCTTTAAAAGCCTGCTTCAACATTTGAAATTATTCGGAAGCTGTTTTCCCTAATTTAAAGCAAAACTCTCTGCAGACTCGCTGTTTTTCAATACAGTCCATACTGAAGTTAGAAAATGTTCTGATATACTCGAGCTTATAAATTCGAAAAAACGTGAGCGCGTGCGTCTATGTGATCAATTTTTATTTCTACGTGTTGATAAATGTTTTATCTATAAGGTCCTTATAAAATTATTTCATTATTTTGAATATTTTACGTGATCCAGTCTCATTCCTGGAAATTATTGATCACACGTTGTAGTTCCATGCGAGTACTATTTATTGTTGGCATTAAAAAATATTGTGGCTCTTTAAAAACTTTGGAATTTTGTAAATTGTGATTTTTGACTCTTTCGACTCGAAAGTTTACTGACCCCTGTCCTAGAAGAAAGGAAACTAAAACTTCAAATGATCTTCAAGTTTAGAAAGTAATAGAGAATCAGCGCTGAGCGATTCTTAACTTTATTTTAATCCTATTAACAACTTTGTTCGCTACTAGTCATGTGAAGTTGTTTACGTTATATGAATGTAACTATATAAACCTAAACGCTACTGAGATAGAGATATAAAAACCCAAGTAAATTCAAATGTTTGTATTATTGAAACAAATTCAATATGTACATATGGTAATTTAAACCAACAACCCCATATTGGTGTATAATATAACAAGATTGTCGTGTTGTATAATAAACACCTATGTAAATAATTATACGGATGGTTGACATTTGCTATTGAATCACCATATGTAATGTACTTTGTACAAACTGAGAATAATAAAATGAAACTCTGTAATAGATAAAGAGTTGAGATAAAGCAGAGATTGGACTATAAGAAATACAACAACGTTTGAGAACGAAGCCTAAAGATGCCAGGAAGTCGTTAAGAGTGTACAATGATATCTATTCCGTGATCCACGCCTAATCTTAATATGTGAAGCGAACAATTTTTGAAAGTGTCTGATTTCAGTGATATTTCTATTTTAAAAAATAGGCTTAAATGTTCGTAATAAACGAAGGAAAAAATTGCAAAGAGTTTCTTTCTATTTAAAAATCGACGAATTTTCAAAGCTCAATTTTCTAATTAGGTTAATGAAGCTTTAAAAAATGCGCATTATATCTGGTGGGTTTAATCACTAAAACGAACTCTTCGAAAATTGTCCCTTAGTCTATCATATACCTAATATTACACTTAGTCCCCCTATAACTACGAATTAAGATATAATAATTAAAATATGCAGGATATAAAAAAGGGAAACGTAAATTTGCAACATGAAAATACGGCCATCATTTGGAGATTGATGCTGACCTAGAAGTATATAATTAGTATCAGAAGTAGGTTGTCACATCACCCGGGAGGAACAGAGGGCACTATTTCGAGAGAACTGTTAGAAATAATGATGGTGAAGATATAAAATAAAGAAGTCCATATAACCCAATATCCTAGAATTTGAAGATTGCTACAAAATCAAGTATAAAATATGCATGCTCTATAGAACTTATAAAACATAATGAGCCAGGAAATCATAAGCAGTATATACATGTATATATATTCAACAAAGATGCATATATTGGATTTATATTTATTTTATTGTTCCAATATTTCGAGGGGCAACTCGCCTCTCTTTATCGAGGACTAGCCGAATGACCCGGGCAACGCCCGGGTTTTACCCGATTAAATGTTTTTATTCAAATACTATTCGTTACAATTATAAATTGGCACCGTGGATGTCACTTTTGTGAAACGTCCCGCTCCAAACTTTGTGTGTTTTAAAAATATAAAAATAAATATTTAAATTTTCACAACGATATTTGAAAATTATATTATTTTGATTTTCAAATACTATTCGTTACAATTATAAATTGGCGCCCTGGATGTCACTCTTGTGAAACGTCCCTGCTCCAAACTTTGTGTCTGAGAAGCGATATTTTTATAGAAATATGATCTGGCTTTTGCTTTCTGCTCGAATGAATGTTTTTCTGTTAGAATTTTGTTCCTGCGTACAAAATAATGAACTGGTTTCACCCGTGGTCTCTGCTTTTTGGATTTTTTCCCGATATAATTTTGTATCTGATAATCAAACATGATACAGCAATATCGTCATCATCATTTTCTGACTAAAAATAAATAGTTTCGATATAATTGATTAATATATATATTTTTAAAATAGCCTATCGTCTTCCCTGTATTTTTTTACCTATGTATGGAAATTTTGGTTTGAATTAGTGAACTACTGCGAATTTGTATACCGGACATACAAACAAACATACAAACATTCATTTTTATATATATAGATGTTTGTGTTTTTTTACTAAAACATGCGAGCACGCGTACACCACTATCGTTCTAGAATATATATTATGATGCATTAGCGCGCCATCTGTTATGAAAATTCGAAGCTATTATAGACGGGTATGATTCTTTTAAAAATAAAACAATTTCTACTGCCCTTACTGCAATGGAAAAATAGGAAAAGCCAGGCCCTCCCATTAATTTTTCCATTGCAGTAAGGGCAGTGGAATTTTTTTAAGAAATATACGCGTTTATAATAGTTTTGAATTTATATTTATTTTTATATATATAGTTATTATAGTTTATATATTATTATATATAAACATATAATAAAAAAAATATATATATATATATTATAGTTTTATTATATATATATTATATTTAAAAGCGATAAAGAGAATCCCAAAACGTTTGTTAACCGCTGTTATAAGGAGGAACGCTCCATGCAAGTCATCGAGAAGTGGATGTACCTACATTCCTGCCGGTGACGGTGGGGCCTTGCCTAACGAGTAAACAAAATTTGGCAGACTCGTTTAATGGGCCTTGTTGAGTCTGAAATCATTTTATTTCCTTGCCGTAGGTTTTAGAAATTTATATTCACAACATACTTTATTTATCATTTATATAGGGGGATCGTCCAAATTGTTTACATGATCACGACTTGTCAAAATCATGACTTGTCAGATAAAACAACCGGTTAACAGCTGAGCAGTCTTTGCTCTACTTCCAACATAACGCTACAGAAAGAAGATTAGTTTGTTCAGTGCAGAAGACTCTCTCTAATTGACTCGTCAAATGGAAAATATTTTTATGATTCGAAAATTAGGCTCTTATTATAAATTGTGGTACTTTATGTTAAGGTGAAAACATTAAGCTTCCAGGAGCTTTCGGGCATGAAAGCCCTTCTACAGGAGAAAACATGATACAATATGCAATATATTCTAGCCAGAAGACTTGAAAATACTATTTATTTTCAATGCAAAAAAACAACCATAGCTAACACGATTCAACACTAAAATACCACGAACGTCTATTTACACAAACACTATATATATACACATATACTCACAATTATCATCATTAACTCTGTGCACAAACAATTGAATAAAATAATTATTAAATTAATTAGCTAATATATTACACAATAAATAACCAATATAGGACACGAGTTATAATATAATCAGATACTATTTTGCATAATTTCATAAAGGCAATTTATGGTGTCGTGTTGTCTCCTGTAACAAGGCTTTCTTACCCGAAAGCTATAGATTTGAATTAAAATATTCTAAATAAAATATTGCAATATAAAATAATATGTACCAAATATTTGCTTCAAATGTTGCAAGCTTGATGTGTCGCGCACACAGTTTTGAGGTCACCAAGCATGAGTTGTCACATCATTGGATAACCACATCATAGTGAACTTGCACTTATCTAGCAGTTTCCAATCAAATATCATGAATTATATACATGTTTATCACGGCATAGTTATTCTATTGCTTGGTACTTTACTTATTTAGGGGTCTTGTTTATTTGACAAGTTTTATTTGGCTACTGATATACACACGTCACAACACACATTCTGATACTCTGTTTCCTGATATATTTGTCAAATCCTCCAGCAAATAGCTAACCATGCCGCGCTGGTCAAATTCTACATCCCCAAATATCTACATGAAACCTCTCAGAGAGAATTACAGAAACTCTTAATATCTCCAACTCTCCATGAAATATCCAAAACCTAAAACAATATTTGGAACCGCGGCGCGCGGAAAGACCGTCAATGTTGACATTGTCTGAGTCTCCAATGGTCCCACCTGTTCACGCCAAAAATCAAACCAACTTCAGATTCTTAGCTGTCCATCTCCAACGGCCTCACTATCAGCCCTGTTGTGTTTTAATAAATTTGTTTCAATATCTGAATACAATCCTCGGAATGAAGCAGCTTGAGGATATCAGCTGGATCATCTATACGCCGAAATTATACCCAATTATATGTATGGATGAATATTTTGCCGGGAGGATATTGATCTAAAAAGACAAAGGTCCCGTCAAAATAGATGTCAAAGCTAGACGCCATATAATGACCGTCGCGGGCAAACTAATGGCCTCGGGTCGGTGACAAAGCCACAACACCAGCTTTGACAATCTGAGTTTTCCATCAGTTTTCCAAAGGTGGTGTTGTGGTGTCTTTTTAGAATTATATATACTTTGATTCCATGACTTACATTACAAAGGCTACATCTAAATGCTTGAATGCTCACACAACTCATATACCACTTTAATGTTCCAAGCTTCTCAGTTGAGAAAAGTAGAATAGATACCCAGTCCTGAGGCCTGAGAGGACTCTGGCATCAGACAATCCTTACGATTGATGTGTATAAAGTTAAAGTGAACATTTACATGCGCTCCTGTAGAGTTTTGCACAACAAATATATAAACTGTGACATTATAGGATTCTCTAAATTTATATTATCACATATATTCTACCTTCTCTCTCAATTCAAATATAATAATTATTACGAGTATAAATACTGTGATTAAGATGATACATTGTTAGCACGTTTACATGTTCTTTAATGTAATTGAGAATTATTTTTGAAAGAACATGACGCAAACACAAATAATTACATATTCCAACATTCGAAATTCATGACACTAAAATGTCACATAAACGCGATCGTCGAATGTTCTTCTATAAATAAGTATTTTGATAGGGAACGGGAAATGTTGAAGGCGCTATTAACTAACGATAGATATTGGGAAAGTCTCGTATTATTACAACGAAGCCAAACCCCGAGAGATTTGCGTGCAGACCAATCTGTTTACTCCTGATAGCTTATCAGCAGAATTCCAAGCGATATCTGCAGGACGAGGTTTTTTAAGGTACCGCGAAACATCTATTTTATTCCTATTACAAGCCTAGGTTCACTTCCTCATCTTTCCAATAAGTTTTGTCCCTAATCAACAGTATACAAGGAGGTACAATTCAGTTACTAATGGAATGGATTCAATTTCCTCTGTTTAGATTTGATTCCAATTGAAGAGACCGCTTCTAACATGGCGTCTTAAACATGCCATTGGGATCCAGTAGAATTTATGACACATATTTTCAAATTATATTTCCTATATTCAGAGAATATAATTCATCAAGAGCATAGAATACGCCAATTCAAATGCTTCAAAGACGAATTTTCTAACTACATCTGTATTATTACAAATATCATTTGGGCAATATTACCACATGGACTGCAATGTGCGTATCTTTTATTAAACATCTGAAAACGAGAAATTTTACGAGCACGAAACACACTTCGACATGGCATCCCCCGCATTCTATGGAGCAGCACAAACAATAATCGCCAGTCCATACTGCTGTTTTCGAGGAAGCCGACGCGTTGAAGCCTGCAGTCCGGGGAACCAGTGGGGAATATGCTACGAGGACCCTGAACACATTGTAATTGAACTTCAACGGATCGCTGAAGAATATTGGTGAGCTGAGTGAGCTTCTGTGTAACATTGATATAGCATGTCTGTAGAAAAGCACGGCTCTTCGACTGGCTTTAGAACGCCCAACAAAGACCATTTTTTGACTTGAAAGTTTGATTATTTAATATTTTAAATAAAAATACATGTTGTTAGTGTGTGGGGAAACACACATACATGTGGCAGTATTGTCGAATATTTTTAACAATGGATTATTATTTCAAAACACATATATCTTTATAAATAAATTACTTCTAACCAGAATTACTTGGTTAAGATTTTAAAAAACCTGGCAATTATTTTTTTGCTAGTACAAGCAATGAAACCGTTTACGTGATTCTTTTTCTTTCGCCAATAAAAAAGCAAACTTTCTTCTATTCTACTTTAAGGAAAACATACAGTCGAACCTCTTTAATTCAACACCCAAAAGGATCAGAGCTTTCGGTTGAATTAAAGTTAGCTAATCATCTAACTCGCTAAAATAATAATATATTTTAAAATGGCTTTCTAATATGTGTATAAATTAATAATATAAATTAAAACCATTGTGTGTGTACTTTTTCAGGATGTATTCTAGATGGTCTATTAAAAAAACATGCATATCTTTCTTCCCGTGAAATATCTTTTAAATAACAAAGAGATTTTATTGTATTATTGCAAGTGCTATTGATTTTGTGTTTAAATCTTTTATAATAACATGGAATTAGAATATTGAAATAAAATGTTATCATAATCATTGTGGCTTCATTTTATAAAGATTTATTTTTTTAAAAGGAAATTATTTGTAAATTTTATAATAACTATAATATTTCAATGCTGAAAATTAAAAATAAAATAATATTAATTGGCGCTCGAAGCCTGTGTAGTATTCTGTGTTTTAAAATATATATATATATCATCATCATAAACAATAATATACGATGTATAATGTAAACAACGAGTTGATGTAAAAATATAAATATAAAGTGTAATAAACAATTAGTAATAATAATTTCATCTGGTGAGTAATGTTTAATTAAATAATAACTATACAACATAAATTGGCGACGAGAATTTGAAAATATAACTGTAGCCCTAAAAAAACAAGTATGGCAGCCAACCTGACGCCACCGTTATCCATGAATATGAATGCTAGCAATTTATTTGCGAAATATAAGCAATGGATGGAATCCTATGCCATTTTTGAAATAGCATCTGGAATTTCAAAAATATTGGATGAAATTAAGAGAGCAACTCTATTGCATTGTTTAGGGCCAAATGTACAACGTATATTTTTTAACTTGCCAGATGAAAAGAAAAATTATGAACAAACTAAAATGGCTTTAGATAAATATTTCACACCTCATAAAAATGTGGTCACTGAGAGATTTAAATTTAGACAAAGAGTCCAGAAAGATGATGAATCGATCGACAACTACCTAATTTCTTTAAGAGAGCTTTCTAAATCTTGTGAATTTGGGAATTTAGAAGCTGATATGATAAGAGACCAAATAATTGAAAAATGTAACAACAAAAAACTTAAAGAAAAATTGTTGCAACAAGAAAATTTGACACTGTCAAAAACCATTGATATTGCTAGAATGTTAGAAATTTCTAGAAAAGAAATTAGATTTCTTGAACCTCAAAATGACCAAACACTAAATAGAGTTCAAAATAAACCTAAAAAGCACTATAATGCTAATAATTTCAACAAAGGTAGATTCACTAATCAAGGTACCCCATCATTTTCAGGTGCCTCAAAGCCTAAATGTTATCGCTGTGGATTAGATACACATTCAGCACAAGAATGTGGTGCTAAAAAAATGACTTGTTCATATTGCAATAAATTAGGACATCTTTTTAGAGCTTGCAGGAACCGCCCAAATCAAAATAATAATAGAAACCACAAAAATTTCAATCAAACTAAAGTTAAGACCATACAAGAAGAAAATAAGACTGAAGTAGGTGAAAGTTCAGATGAATATACCTACTATACAGGTGCTGAAAATAAAGAAAAAGTGCAAATAGATGGTAGTGAAATAAATATGATAATTGATACAGGGAGTGATAGAACTTTCATAAGCTATAATAAGATGCTTGAATTATATGGCCATAAAATGATGCCAAAATTACATGACACCACCCGAACCTTTTTTGCCTATGGTCAAGATAGACATCTTCCATGTTATGGTTATTTCAATGCTGTGATTTCTTGGAAAGAAAATTAAGTTTCAGAAGAAATTTATGTGATTGATAAAAAAAGTTGAATCTTTGTTGGGAGGCAAGGCTAGTTTTGAACTAGGTATAATTAAAAGGGTAAATCATGTAAATGAATCAATGTCTACTAATATAGAAACTCTTGTTCAAGAACATGAACATCTTTTCCATGGACTTGGAACTATAAAAGGCTATAGTCATAAAGTGACATTGAAAGACAACTATAGGCCCATTGCCCAGAGATGCCGTCGTATACCTTATGCAATGGTAGAAGCAGTAAATCAAGAGCTTGATAAGATGCTAGAGAATGGAATCATTGAAGAAGTGCATCAAGGTTCTGAATGGGTTTCTAACATAATAGTTGTTCCAAAAAGGGATAGTGAGGAAATTAGACTATGCATAGACCTTCGGGAAGTGAATAAAGCAATATTGAGAGAAAGACATCCAATTCCTACAATTGACAATATGTTACATGCCCTTAAAGGTGCTAAAGTATTTGCAAAGCTGGATGCAAAAAAAAAGGGTTTTGGCAGGTTGACTTAGACCCCCAATCAAGACCCCTTACAACTTTCATCACGCACCGTGGTTGTTACAGATTTTGTAAAGTTCCTTTTGGTCTATCAAGTGCTCCAGAGGCATATCAGAAAGGAATGGATTCAATTTTGCTTGATTTGAAAGGTGTAATTTGTTACTTGGACGATGTCGTTGTTTACGCCAAAGATAGACAAGAACTAGAAGAAAGGCTTAGAAAAGTCTTACAAAGATTTGATAAAGTAGGCATTAGGCTCAACAGGAATAAGTGCAAATTTGCCATGGAAGAATTGGATATTTTAGGTCACATTGTTAGTAGTGAAGGTATTAAACCTGATAATAGGAAAATAGAAGCAGACTTAAATTTTCCAATACCAAAAAATATTGAGATGTTAAGGTCATTCTTAGGAACTTGTGGGTTTTTAAGAAAATTCATACCTAATTTTTCTAAATTGGCAGAACCTCTAAATAATTTGACTAGAAAAAATGTTAGGTGGAATTGGGATTTGAAAACAAATAAAGCATTTCAGGATCTTAAAGAGTCACTAACAAAAGAGCCATGCTTAGAATATTACAACTTGAACTCACCAACTGAATTAATCACAGATGCAAACCCTATTGGTCTTGGAGCAGTATTAATACAAACACAACAAAATGGCATTAAAAGACCCATTGCATATGCCATCAGATCCTTAACTGATACTGAAAAAAGATATTCACAAATAGAAAAAGAGACATTGGGATGTGTATGGGCAATTGAACATTTTAACACCTATATTTGGGGAAGGAAATTTGTGTTAAAAACAGATCACAAACCTCTAATCTATATGCTGAATCCTAAAAATGGAGCTGTTTTGCCTCCAAGAATTCAAAGATTGAGTTGGAGATTACAACCATATGACTTTGAAATTGAATTCATTCAAGGAAAGCAAAATATTGCAGATATATTTTCAAGACAACCTCTTTCTAACACAAGTGATGAAAAATGGCTGGAGGACTATGTTCATAAAGTCTTATCCATCACTTCTGAAGAGCTTCAAGCACTGTCTTTGAAAGAGATAAAAGTTTGTACAGAGCAAGATCCTTTGTTTCAAAAACTGAAAGATATGGTTCAAAAGGGAGTTTGGCCATATCCTTTGAATGAAGAATTCAAATGTTTTTATAAGTTTAAAGATGAACTCTCAATTTTTGATAATCTTATCTTAAAAGGAAGTAGAATTTTGCTACCTTCAAAACTAATAAAGAGAGTCTTGAGAATTGCACATGAAACACATCAAGGAATGACAAGAACCAAACAACTGTTAAGAGAAAAATATTTTTGGATAAACATGGACTTTGACATTGAAAATTTGATTAGAAACTGTCCAATTTGTGTAAGGAATCAACCATTGATAAATGATCAACCATTGCAAATAGCTCCGTTACCATCAAAACCTTGGATGAAACTTGGAATTGACATAGTTGGTCCAATTGGCCATCATTATGTTTTAACAGTGATCGACTACTATTCTTCATATCCTGAAGCAATGATAATAGAAGACATTTCCAGCAAGACAATTATTAAAAAATTGATGGAGATTTTTGCAAGACATGGTTATCCACATGAAGTTGTAACAGATAATGGCTTACAGTTTGTAAGTACATAAATGGAAAGATTTTTAAAAGAATGTGGAATCAGGCACATCAAAGCCTCACCCTATTACCCAAAAAGTAATGGGAAGATAGAAAGATTCCATAGATTTCTAAAGAAACAATTCAATTCAAGTTCTGAAGAAGGGAAAGATTGGAAAGAAGATTTATCCAGAATTTTAATGTCTTACCGAACTACTCCAAACAGATCTACAGGAAAGACTCCAGCATTCCTATTATTTTCAAGAGAAATCAAAACTAAATTAAGCTCACTTGTTAATGATGCAGAAGAAGATGAATCCAACATCAAAGAATTCAATATGGTCTACAAAGAAAAAATGAAAACATATAATGATATAATTCGGAAAGCTAGTCCTCATAATTTTGAAATTGGAAATTTAGTTTATGTGGCAAATCCAAATAATGGAAAACTTGATTCAAATTTCAGATCAGAACATCATGTCATTCTTGAAAACACTTCAATAAATTCTTTTAAATTAGTCAACACTAAAAATGGAAAAATAATTCATAGAAATGCTAAACATTTGAAACATGTTCCTACTCAAGAGACCAATCAAGACATTTCTGACTTGATTCCAGAAGAGAGCCAGGAAAATCTTAGTTCAGATTCGACAAGAATTGAACACCTCAACTCTTCTGATGTACAAATACCAGATGATAATTCCTCAAACCAAGACAAGGACACTTCTTTAAACCGACCAAGTTCAAGTAGAACAGGGTCTACATTTAACCCAGTTGTTTCAGATAGACTTGATGCCGAGGCTCTTCACCAGTTGCCACCAGAGGTTTCTCCATCCTTGCCGACTACCAAGGAACCCGTGATCACCAGGAGTGGAAGAGTCGTCAAGCCATCATCAAGATATAAAGACATGATTCCTTTCATCTAAAGGAAGGAGGGAATGTAGTATTCTGTGTTTTAAAATATATATATATATATCATCATCATAAACAATAATATACGATGTATAATGTAAACAACGAGTTGATGTAAAAATATAAATATAAAGTGTAATAAACAATTAGTAATAATAATTTCATCTGGTGAGTAATGTTTAATTAAATAATAACTATACAACAGCCTGAATTCCCACGTAAAAAAAAACAAAAATACGTAAATAAATAACACTCGTGACATTGCGCAACGTGCAAAGTGAAACTTACACTAAACCAGAAAGCAAAAGTGCGCAGGCGCGATCCTATCGGCGCCCGCCGATGTCGCCGCTTGCCGCCACTGTAATACCTTTTTAGCGGTAAAGTTGCATGTAAAAAAAAAACATTCAACTGTCGAAATTGGAATTTTAAAATGGTCGAACTATCGTAAGTGTCGTATCATCGATATTGTCGAATTGCGGTTTGTTATTTGATAGACCGGAGGTCGGTACATCAGAACATGGTCGAATTATCGTAGAGTGTCGAATTGGCATGTGCCGAATTAACGAGGTTATACTGTATTCAGAGGGTCTGGGCGAACCATTTCTGCGGTATGGCCAATTTAATCCACCAGACCGCTCTAATATTGTATTGGGTTATTCAGCCTATGTATATCCGGTAATCTAGGGAAATCCTTAGTTAAGGTATTTAGGCAAACTTCTCTCTCTCTTCTCTATGGAGATAAACACTGTGAAAATGGTAGAAATATATAAATAAATACTTGCGTCTAGCATTGCTCTTCCACGCACAAATATTCCATAAAAATAAGGTAGACATAGTTACTTGGCGCGCTGCATAGAAACGAGAAAGTCCCGTTTAGCTCAATTATTCGTTCTCAAACTTCTCTCTCTCTCTCTCTCCGGGTGTTATTTCTGCAATGAAAACATATTGGAAGTTCATCATAATCATCCTTGATGGCGGACAGTTCCATTAATGCTAAATGTGATCCTAGATATATTTGGAGTTCATTTAGCCACACAGCAGATAGTCCACAATAGTAACCATATTAAATTGTGTTACCTGGTTATATATTTTGAGTAGTTTTATAAAATCGAAATTACTCAAACTAACAAGTGACCAATCCAAAAATATGACCCTTGTCTAAAATACCATCCACAAATTGATATTTTAAAAAACAACTGAACTGACTCAATATCTTTCATTCAGCCTGACCTTATACATGTCGCCAACAATTATTAAATCCTTTTACTTTTTTCTTGCATGTATCCTACATTTCTGTTTGGAGAATCTGTATAAGACTAAAATGTCTTAATAAAGCTTTTTGTTGTTGCTGTTGATTAAATCCTAGATTAAATTTAAGAAAATGTATAGAGAGAGATTAATGTTTAACCATTCAGCTCTGCACGAATTTGATGAGTTTTAAAAGTGCGTTAATATATTTTCCTATAATTTGTTCAGAGTGTCCACTGTATTGAGAATTCATCTAAAACATACTTATAAAATATTACATATATTACATAATAGCTAATTAAAAAGGCATATATTGGATCAAAATATAATTTATTTTACCAATATTTCAGTTGGCTGAACGCCAACCGTTATCAAGGTATTATAATACCTTATATGTTATAATACCTTGGCATTCAGCCAACTGAAATATTGATAAAATAAATGATATTGTTACGATCTTTTCTTTAATTCTGTCGCTGGTAAGCTACGGAATCACGAAGCAAACTCAAAAGTAAGTTTTATTCAACTCACTGTCAAATAGAAAAAGCCAACCACAACTATATGCTTTGTCTCTTTTATTCTAGAGAGTCTCAGCCTAAAAACTATTTCTCAAATATTTACATGGACCCAAACAAAAAATGAATTAATAGAAAACTAGTTAGAACATTTACATATCTACAAAATAGTTGGATTAAAGTACTTTGTGACAATATTTTGATCTAATATATGCCTTTTTAATTAAAGATTTATTTATGTATTTCTCTATTTTCAAAGCGATATTACATAATACTTTGGGAAATTGATATCTTCTACAATACATATATTAAAAATTAAACAAAACGGCTTCCGAGACTGAGTTTCTTGTTTTATTTTGATCTCTTATTCAGCAAAATAATCCCTGGTAGCAATATTGAGTGAAATACATCAGACCTCCAGGGAAAATATATTTTCAAAACATTTTCATTCTCCAGCTTTCGGACACGAACGCCCTTCTACAGGAGAACGCCCTTCTACAGGAGAACGCCCTTCTACAGGAGAACGCCCTTCTATAGGAGAACGCCCTTCTACAGGAGAACGCCCTTCTACAGGAGAACGCCCTTCTACAGGAGAACGCTCTTCTATAGGAGAACGCCCTTCTACAGGAGAACGCCCTTCTACAGGAGAACGCCCTTCTACAGGAGAACGCTCTTCTATAGGAGAACGCCCTTCTACAGGAGAACGCTCTTCTATAGGAGAACGCCCTTCTACAGGAGAACGCCCTTCTATAGGAGAACGCCCTTCTACAGGAGAACGCCCTTCTACAGGAGAACGCCCTTCTACAGGAGAACGCCCTTCTATAGGAGAACGCCCTTCTACAGGAGAACGCCCTTCTACAGGAGAACGCCCTTCTATAGGAGAACGCCCTTCTACAGGAGAACGCCCTCCTATAGTTATCTCCTGTAGAAGAACATTCGTGCCCGAAGGCTAGAGAATAAAAATGTTTTGAAAAGATACTTTCCCTGGAGGCTTGATTTTCTTAGAAAAGTAGGCACGGAGTCTTGCAAATCTAAGATTAAGGGGAACCTCAAGGACCTCACCTAAACCGAATAAGAAGGTTTATTCTCATGCTACATCTGTATCCCGTCCAAATTCAAATGCAGCTTGCACTCCCTGCATGTTATGCAAAAATTCACATTTGTTATCAAAATGTCAGTTATTCCAGGATAAGTCACTGCAAGAGAGATGGAGGTTTGTAAGGGATAACGGGTTATGTTACATTTGTCTTAGATTCACTCTCGTTTTGTTTATTATTTATAATGGCTTTATTACAGACGTTTTTAGTACATTTCTATCATCTTATTTCTTGAATGATGTCGTCAGAATGTGATTCAAAATACCAAGAAATCCCTTTATTAAAAACATTTTTGTCTCTCACAGAGAGAATCACCTTAATATTATAAAAGTAAAAATCTCAAATAAATTATTTAATGTATTATAAACTTATATTTATTAATATAAAAGAGTAAGATTTAAGCCAAAAGTAAAATATAATATGAAAATATTAAAGCAAAGTTAAAAATGTAAATTTAAAAGTAAAATGCAAATTTAAATTTGATATTTTGAATATCTAAAATCTTGAATATCAACACACTACACATATCTTCACTCTATACTAATATTTACATTTATATCTTTTAGCATGGCCCCTGCGCAAGGATGACACGCAAAATCGTGAAGCGTTCCATATATCTTTTAGCATTTAAAGATACTTCGGCCAGTAAATCTTTTTATTATCTCGACGTTTCGACAAAAATATTTTGTCCTCGTTACGCTTTGCCAAATGTTTTAATTTTTGTTCGCTCCTGACGAGGACAAAATATTTTTGTCGAAATGTCGAGATAACAAAAAGATTTACTGGCCGAAGTATATTTAATTTGAAGAACTATGAATGCCGGCCAGGCAGCCTCTATCTTTACAATTTAACATAGAGTTAGTTTGCTTACTGAGTCAGATTTAGGATAGACTGTTGAACATTGGCAACATAGGTAATGTAAATATTGTTTGTAAGTAAATAAGCTCTTTCTACATATAGAATAAATTAGATTCCTTCTTTAAGTAGGTATTAATGCTATATTTTATTGTTGAATAATGTATCATATTCGATGAATTGTGTTTATTTAAAATTATTTTCAAACAAAATAAATTTCAACAGCCTCTTGCTGCAATGATAAAATAATGGGGAGGGTTAACCACAGATGTGAGCCGGGTTCTTCCAGTATATATTTCATTTCTATAAGGGCTCTAGAAATTTGTTTTAAGAAAGGTATGCGTTCTAAATAGTTTACACGCACAATAATAGATGGCGCGATGATGAATCATATTCAAATTGTGCTTATGTTGAGTGAAGGAGAGTGTTTAATTGTTGACCATGATTCATCATTGGTTATACGAAAGTTGATTCTATAAACATGGCCGCCTCTATGTCAGGTCTTTATTTATCTTTTTTCTTCCGCAATAACAAGTGGAATACCGTGTTTCACCAATTGTATAGGACCCAATATGAAAATAAGTCTCAGAGAAAAGTATTCTAGTGTGGTGGTGGTGGTGGTTTCTTGTCCATGGAGCAGATCAGATCGGTCCGTGCACCTTGAACACAATACCGGCCAACTGAGGTGTCTTGTCCGTATGGATGTCTTCTTCTGGATTGATGTCTGCCATATAGAGGGCTGCAAGGATAGTCTTCTAGTGTACTTATTATAAATGAGCCAGCCCCCCCTACCCTGACAACATGACTTATTCAGGCTTACTGCTGACAGACATTGTCTATTGATCATAAACGGGCAGAAAAACAAGTATTTATGACAATCATGTATGACTATTCAAAATGTACTTCTTTTTTTGTATATGAAATTGTATTTAAATAGATATGAAAATATTAAACATGAATAAATATTTTAAAAATAGTAAAAGTGTGATATTGTATTGGGATAAGGTGCATAAATTATGAGAAGGCATCTCTTTATCGTGCAACTGAAAGTTGCTGATGGCTTGCGCCATCTATCGGCATGCCATTAGCAATTTTCAGTTGCACCATAATGAGATGTATTTTTCATAATGAATAAATATGCCTTTATAGAATGTATATCATCTTAAATATGAGCATAATTCAAAGGAAATAGTATAAGTTTTAATGTTTTCCTCGAGATGTTGTCCTATATCTAGTGATCCTAATTATTCTATCTACCAGCTGTGGTGGGATGGAAATTCACTGTGTGTAATCTGGTATGTACATCGTTGATAACATTTTTGAACAAAAAGGTACGTTGCAACATTGCAAGGATTGTCATTTGCTGGTTATCTGGTCACGTGACCTTCGTCTATCGACAGCTTCTTATCTGCTGGTTCAGATTTTTGTCGTCTGGCCAACAGACTTTGAGCTCTTTGTCTTTTTATCGATTCTGTGGAACAACAACGTTTCAAACTTTGCTCGAAGTTCTCGCTGCACTCAAGTCATGGCATTTGACGGTTTCTAGGTTTGAATTCCCGTTACCATCCAGGAGCAAGTTTCGATACCAAGGTTGGAAAGTTGCTGAGTGGAGTGATGGAAGGTCAAACCAAGGAGCAGGAGTTTCAATAGGAGAGAGAGATGGAAACTACTTGTATTACATTGTAACGGAGAGAATCAGACAAACTTCAGGATGACACAGCAATTTATTTAAGGCAAGCACAAAGTCAACATTTAAAAGATATAAGTTAAGCAATGAGGGAAGTTTCCAGAGAGTAGCAAAATATAAATAATATAAATATAAAAATAATAATAATTAATAACCTGCATATAAAATATAATGAATACTTTGCTACAATATTGTTCATATAAGAATATATATATTGAGAGAGCGTTCTTCCCGATTTTGTGCTCCTTCCTTACGCAGGGTCAATCTAAACTTCTCTATAGTTCCACAACTCCAGTACCGTCGAACAAAAGAGAGACAGAGGAGTCCGGCAAAAGGCGCGCTGATAATATCGGCTCAGGACTATAAATGACATGGCTAAATCAAATTGGCTCCAGGGTCCTGTCAGAAAAAAGGCACCATTGATGTCAGTGTCTGGACCCTAAATATGAGGTCTAGCCTGGCTGTCGCCTCAATCATTTAGAAATTTACTGACTCTCAACCAAATATATAATACGTGAATCACAAGTTAGAATTCAAGACAAATATGACATACTAGACGAATGGCCCGGGCAACGCCCGGGTTTTACCCGAGTGCGGATATGTTTTTAAAACGTTGTCTTGGGTGGTCGCTATAGACAGGGTGGTCTGTATAGACAGGTGAATGTAACACACAGCTGATAACAGGGTTGTCTAGAGTGGCCGCTATAGACAGGGTGGTCTGTATAGACAGGTGGATGTATCACACAGCTGATAACAGGGTTGTCTAGAGTGGCCGCTATAGACAGGTGTATGTATCACACAGCTGATAACAGGGTTATCTGGAATGGCCGCTATATACAGGGTGGTCTGTATTGACAGGTGGATGTATCACACAGCTGATAACAGGGTTGTCTAGAGTGGTCGCTATAGACAGGGTGGTCTGTATAGACAGGTGGATGTATCACACAGCTGATAGCAGGGTTGTCTAGAGTGGCCGCTATAGACAGGTAAATGTAACACACAGCTGATAACAGGGTTGCCTAAAGTGACCGCTATAGACAGGGTGGTCTGTATAGACAGGTGGATGTATCACACAGCTGATAACAGGGTTGTCTAGAGTGTCCGCTATAGACAGGTGTATGTATCACACAGCTGATAACAGGGTTATCTGGAATGGCCGCTATATACAGGGTGGTCTGTATAGACAGGTGGATGTATCACACAGCTGATAACAGGGTTGTCTGGAGTGGTCGCTATAGGCAGGGTGGTCAGTGGTCGCTGTAGACAGGGTGATCTGTATAGACAGGTGGATGTATCACACTGATGATAACAGGGTTGTCTGGAATGGCCGCTTTAGACAGGTGTATGTATCACACAGCTGATAACAGGGTTGTCTAGAGGGGGGCAGGGAGGACACGTGTTCGCCGGCAGCCAATGGGCGCGCATTCTATCCGTTAGCTTCAGAATAAGGCAATTATATAAGTAGATTGGTCCTATATTGCGTGTAGCACCTTACCCAACCTCCTCTGAATCATCTCGCCTTCAAGTGTTCAACAGAGCGACGTTAAAGTGAGACAGAGAAGGGAAAGAAGGTCTTAAACCAGGGATCGGCAACTTTTTGAGCCGGAAGAGTCAAAAATTACAATTTACAAGATAACCAAAGTTTTAAAAGAGATAAAACATTTTTCTTGTCAACAATAAATAGTACTCTCATAAATAATGTTTACGTATGGAACTATATAAAGTGCCGCAGCCTCACATCCAAAGAGCCGTAGGGGCTCGCGAGCCCGCAGTTTGCCGACTCCTGTCTTAGACCTAGAAGCAAAGACTTCTCGCAGTCTCTGTTGAAGTACGTAACGTCACACTCAGAATAGTTAATGCTCCTATCAAACTTGTGGACATTCCATCTGCAGATTTTTAACAAAGAGGGAAAGTTATAGCTAAGAATAACATTCATAAAAGTAAATTGAAATATTTCCTATCTTTATTTGTATATTTACTGACGTCTCGGTGACACCCTCCTCAGAGTACTTTATAGAATTCCTACTTTCCCCTAAGTGTGGGCTGTCCAAAGTTGAACCTAATCATTGGAACCTCATCTCAGGGGCACAAGAGAATCGTCAGTTGATTTAGCTATATCTTGTCCGAACAGAATTCTAACTAGCAAATTATTTTTAGAATATACTAGAAGTTTTGCTATACAGAATTAGCGGATTAACACATAATATGTCTACAAATACAACCTATATTCTAGGGCTCTAAACTTCTTTAAAATATTTGTATGACGAAGATATTTTGAGTAAAAAATATAAGATACATTATTTTCTATTTTACATTGATTTTAGAATGAAAAAAATTATATTCACGAATGATAAAGCACAATTTGGATTATAGATACAAGAATATAAAACCCAATACATTGGATCAGATCTTATTTTCTTGTATATTTATATTCACGAGAAAGCAATGAAAAGTAACGTTATAAGAGTCTCTACAGCTTCAACAGCTTGAGACCCAGTAGGTAAAAACTCAGAGAGGTCTATCTCATGTTACTGGATAGAACTGTGTCATCGGCCATATCACTCTAGACTTTGTTGTTGACTTGTGTGATTGTCTATCCCAACACAAACTCTTGGAAGATATGATATTCTTTCTACTATTTTCTCCATCACAATCTCAATTGAAGATTTACAGAAGTGAAGATACACAAACTGGGTAATTAGAAACGTGATTCATGAATATAAACATGCATTTTTTAGGTAAAATTCGAATGATTAAAAAAGCATTTCCAGTACTTCACAACAATACTACACAATACTTCGTTGCTCAATCAAACACTGTTCGCTGATTGACTTATATATTGAACACTGATTGGCGCTGATTAAAATCATGTGATCAAATAGAAACGATCAGCCACTGCAAACAAAAGACACCATAGACACCATATAAATATACATAAATACATACAAACATTATAAGAGTATATTATAGTAGGCATATTACTCATGGACGTCAGGAAATCGTGCCTCTTATAGCATGTATATCGGTATTCAGACAAACACAATATTTCTGAAAGATATTTTATACACAGTGACCTCTATTGAAAATACACGATATAAACAAGTGTGAACAAAATTGTTTCTGTCTCCTTGAAAAAAAAAACAGACAACCGACGACACCACTCTTCCGAGTGGAATTCAACACAATTCCGAGGATTCAACATCCTTAAATTTAGTCTTTGAGTGTATATGGATAACCAAACATCTCAACCAAAAAATAGAAAATAATGGTTATAAAGAGTTACAGGATATGTAATGTGTATGTCCAGGCATGTCCAGCATTGAAGCCCAATATTATCAACATCTATATATGTAATGTGTATGTCCAGGCATGTCCAGCATTGAAGCCCAATATGATCAACATCTATATATGTAATGTGTATGTCCAGGCATGTCCAGCCTTGAAGCCCAATATAATCAACATCTATATATGTAATGTGTATGTCCAGGCATGTCCAGCCTTGAAGCCCAATATGTTCAACATCTATATATGTAATGCGTATGTCCAGGCATGTCCAGCCTTGAAGCCCAATATGTTCAACATCTATATATGTAATGTGTATGTCCAGGCATGTCCAGCCTTGAAGCCCAATATGATCAACATCTATATATGTAATGTGTATGTCCAGGCATGTCCAGCCTTGAAGCCCAATATAATCAACATCTATATATGTAATGTGTATGTCCAGGCATGTCCAGCCTTGAAGCCCAATATGTTCAACATCTATATATGTAATGTGTATGTCCAGGCATGTCCAGCCTTGAAGCCCAATATGTTCAACATCTATATATGTAATGTGTATGTACAGGCATGTCCAGCCTTGAAGCCCAATATGATCAACATCTATATATGTAATGTGTATGTCCAGGCATGTCCAGCCTTGAAGCCCAATATGATCAACATCCACATTGTGGCCCACACTCACATGGACGTGGGATGGCTCAAGACCGTCGACCAATACTACTATGGAGGTGAGATGTCACGACTGCCGTCACCTGTTTGTTCTTGTTCCAAAACCACTTTATTAGGTACCGCTCAACAGCCTAGTTTATGATAATTGCAACAATGAATAATATGTGAAGGTTATTCACATATTAAACAAATTTTACCGCGGGATTTGTTCCAGGTTCATAGCTGTCGGGAATCGAGGGTGTTACCCACTCGTCTTTTTACCTGTTTGATACAGTCAATTATATTCAATCAATCAAATATCAATTTGATAAAACTGATTCTAGTCGTACACATCTTTCATACACCGCGTTTTGCCACCAACTCGAATGCAGATTTCAAAATGTTCAGTTGCGCCTTGAGAAATATCGGATTGCCATAGATATTCCATGAAAATTTTTCAACCTGACTTTATATATAAAACTTCTTCAAAATTATTGTATTAATAGATAGAAATATAGTCAAATTTATAGAGAGATTTTATCAATTATATTGCCATGGATCCGAGTGGCTATAAAAACATCCTCTCTCTTTTATCTCGAAAATTTTCTTAGAAAAAAACAAAACAAAAAACAAAGAATTCTCTAGTCAATGCAACAAACTTCATTTTTTTATTTTAAAATATTCAGAGATATTATCGCTTTTTTGGAATTTTCATACAGATTGAATCATAGCTTCAGAATAAAAGAGAAAATTTATTACTAATTTTAAATCCAAACGTAAACCTAATTGATTTTCCATTATTGTCCTATTTACTAGGATCCCATACCTTCATGTTTAACTATATATGTGAATGCTACACCTTATACCACTAGGTACCATATACATTATACCTGTGGTTTACATCTACCTCTGTATTACCTTTAATTTCTCAATAAAACGACGGTGTGAGGCAGAGAAGAGAGAAGTCTAGAGAGAGCAGGGGTCGGTAAACTTTTGAGTCGGAAGAGTCAAAAATCACAATTTATAAAATTTCAAAGTTTTTAAAGAGCCACAATTTTTTTTTATTGTCAACAATAAATAGCACTCGCATAAATAATATTTACGTATGGAACTATATAAAGAGCCGCAGCTTCACATCTAAAGAGCCGCAGTTTGCCGACCCCTGTTCTAGAGACATGATGCCTTGACAAACCACGTATCTCACCTAGAGCAATGACCTCACATCGAGATTATATAAAAATGGAAGTTTTGGAACAAATCAGAAGAGTTTGACGGACTCTTAACTATCCCTTAACTTCCAATTTCACCTCAAGTGACCTTCTAATATATAATTGCTATGGCGAATTCTAATATAATCGAGATGAGCTGAAATCTATTGTACAGTTATTGATGAGTTGAGACCTAACATACTGTTCTGAGGGTCTGTCGAATTCTAATATAGTGTAATGGCAGTGTTGCTTTCTAATTATTGTTCTGGCTGTGCCGAATTCTAATGAATCTTCTGGCTCTGCCTATTTCTAATATAATACTCTGGCTCTTAAAACTGGAATTAAAAAGGATTATACTGGCCGAAGTATCTTTAATTTTAAGAACTATGAATGCCGGCCAGGCAGATTCTATCTTTACAATAATACTCTAACTCTGCCGAATTCTAATATAATGTTCTAACTGTGCCGAAATATGATATAGTGTATCCCGACTTGGCTGAGAACATTTCTGTGAATCTTTATGTTCTGAGAGAGGTCTAACATGGCGTTTGCATTTTAAAAACGTATAACAAGATATACTAAATGTTTCTAGACCTACCATATTGTACCAGATGTTCCTTGACTAATCTAGTATTCAGGATGTTCATAGGTCTAACATGGCGTTTTGAATCTTCCTAAGTCTAATATGGTGTTCTGGAGTTTCCCAAGTCTAACATGGTGTTCTGAATGTTATTAGATCTAACAGGGCGTTTTGGATGTTTCTAGGCCTAACATAGTATCCCGAATGTTTCCCTGTCTAACATGGCGTTCTGGGTATTTCCAATGTCTAACACGACGTTCTGGTGGTTTTTAGATCTGATTTGTTCGTCTAGATGTTCCTATGTCTAACACGACGTCACATTATTCTCAGGTCTAATATGGCGTTCTGGATGTTCCTATGCCTAACATGGTGTTCTGGCTCTAACGTGATGTTTTCGCTAGCCTAAATCTAACGCTGTTGTTGTGTACTAACACTCTCTATAAATATAGATATGGTAAAGCCAGATGAACTGAGGTCATGGGGCCGCAGGAAAACAGGGCGTTGCCAGGGCAGGGGTCCGCTACATCATCTCCTCCGTGGTGCGGTCCCTGAAGGATGACCCCACCAAGATGTTCGTGCTGGTGGAAAGCGCCTTCATCTCCCGGTGGTGGAACCAGCAGTCTGACTCCGTGCGCCAGGATGTCCAAGAGCTTGTCAACAGAGGTAAGTGGCACATTGCTCCAGCAATCCGCCAACTTCTTCGCCGTGCAATGTAATGAGAATACATCTTCGGAATCATCAATTACTCTATATAATGATAAGGCACCTTCCTGATCGTGCAAATGAATATTACCGACAGTCAAATCCCATCTACCGGCTAAAATATCGACTGCACAATGTCTTTTTTTGAATTATCAAGAAACAACAATGAACACGTTTCGAGCTGTTGGCCCGCGTCAGTGTGGTACAGATACGTTGACCATCCACCATAGTTTGATCAATAATTCCCCGCAATACTGAGAAAATTTGAATAAATACAAAAGCCTAATAAAATTAAATTAGCTGAAAAATAATCAGCCTCACTATCTATATACTTGTTCCATTTTTTTTTTCAGATATCAAAACTCTTCAGAAAATTATCTTTTCTAAGGATTCTAATGATTTCTAACGATTCATATAATTAAACTTTCAATCAATCAGCTCTGAATTATAGGTGTAGGAGCAGCCTCTCATACAAACAATAACTCGGCAACAGCATCAAGAGAACTAGAAAAGGTTTTTTTTTTCTAACGCAAAAGACAATTATATCAATCACTTAGCCAACTAAACATGCGATAATTCTAAGTATAACCTTATATTTATCTTTTATTAAACACGTGTCTTAAAGTTTTGAGATAACACACACATACACACTTGCAAAAGACAACAGAAATACTAAATTTATGTCATAATTTGTACATAACTGGATGTAATCCCACCACAATATGTATGCAATGTATGTTTTAAAAGATTTTAATAAAAACAAGGCCTAGAAATCTGGGAGAAAGTTTTAGAAAGAAGGCCATCAAAGAGGAAGCAGTCATTAGCAGGTTTTATTATCCAGGAACTCATAAAACTGGGTTCAAGAACCTAGTATTTCCGGGATCAGGTCAGAACAAGCCAAGAACAAAGGACTAGCAAAGACCCAATGAGAGTCCAGGAGGATTAGCTAGGAACCAATGGAAAGCTTCCACGAGACAACCAACAGCCAATCAGAGCCCTGAATAGTTTTCGGGTTAAATCGGGAACATAGTTTAGGCAGTCAGGAACGTGGCACCATAGAGACCAGTTAGCACCTGGACCGGCCAAGGAACAAGTCAGGAGCCAACCACTATCTTCTCAACGATCAGATAAGTCTAATCCTCAATAATGTGAACAGCCATAGTTAATAGCCAACTCCGCTAAATAGCTTCAACCCCTTTCTCCCTAGATCGCTAGCCTTTTCCAATCCAAATCCTGTGTCCTTCGTTATTTTCCCCTGTGAGAACACCTTGTCACTCAGCCAAACGACTGCGCCCACCACAATTCAATCGATCAATCAACAACTCACCCCATCTCCAAAAAGGTATCGTCCCAACGTTACAGTGAGTCGATAGGATTCTACAGTGTAATACATCAAATATTACAGTGGTAACTTCCAATATTACATTTATTTATTTTGAAAATGTTTTTTTTTTTTGTCTTTCAATTATATTTTAAATAGTTTTCAAATAATTTTGAGTTAATTTTTAATATTAATTTCGAGAAAAAAAATAATACATAGAAATCTGAGTGATTCATCATTGTTTTATACGTAAACATCGAGGATTTGAAGTGTGTGTATGTAATATGATGAAATTGTTATTACACTATAATATTTGATGTATTACACTGTTGTAGAATCCTGTCGATTTAACCGTTCTGTGGCAATATCGTTGCGGGGTTTCTTGTTGTTCGATTTGAATGGTGAGGATTGGTTGAAGCGCAGTCGTTGAGTGGTAAGTGAAGCACACAGTTAGGAATAATCAGGACACATGATGAGGTTTGAAAATAAAAGGCAACTGGATTGGAGGAAAGAAAGTTTGAGAAGAGCTGAGCGATTTGACTTATTAATTATCTGATCACATGGCGGTGATTGTACTTAGCTACGGGATGAGCAGAGGGGGAGAGGTCCAGAGCCGATGTCACCTCCTTGGGAGCCAAAGCGTAACTACCCATTCTTGCTTTCCGATTTAACACCAAGCCTCAGTTTCTCTCTGATTGGTCGAGAGATGTCACATGATCCTTTTCTATTGGTTGACCTACTTGAGGTGTTGTCTTTTGATTGGTCGAGAGATGTCACATGCTCTTTTCCTATTGGTTGACCTACTTAAGGTGCTGTCTTCTGATGGGCCGGCGGCTTCCTTTGGTGTTAGTTACGCCCGGCCTGGGTCAGGAAGTGTCTTATTTGTTCGACTCGATTTACTTCCGCGGTTATCAAAATACGTCCTGCTTTGTCAGGAAGTATTGAATGTTAGCTTTAACATTTATAACTTCTGGTCATTAGATACGTCCTGTTTTTCCAGGAAGTGTCGGTTTAAACTTAGCTCGCAGGGACCTGGGGTCAGAAGGTTAACTGCGACGTCTTCCTATGTCTTTTGTTACTTTCTTTCCTCCAGTTACCTTATTCTTTTATTAAATCTTTGAAAATCATACATGGTACATACATAGTGGGTCGGGGTTGCATTTAATTATATACAAATTATGACAGATGCGCCCCCTACATGTGAAGAATTCAAGAAGGGGTTAGCCTGAGAGAATTCTGTAAAGTGAAAAATAATTTTGTGGGAAAATTAGTTGTGGGTATTGATGGGCTATATACAAGCATTGCTGGTGACATAATAAGTAAAATAGCATGGTGTTGATGATATAGGTTGAGTATAATTAATAGAAATCAAAAAATTTTTTAATTGTAAGAAATCAATGAATGTTATGGTACATAGTGGGCAAAAAAAAAGAAAATGCGCCTAAACGAATTCTACTCGAGTTAAGAAATGAATTCGAGGGGGTTCTATTAAGGCTTTGAAATCAAAATAAAATAAAATAAAAGTTTTTTGAGCGAAATCAAAGTGGAGTGCTTGGTTGAATGGTGAAAAAAAAAAGGAAAATGCCTAACCATATTCTATTCGAGATTGGGAATGAAATCGAAGGAATTCTATTAGGTCTTTCGAGAAATCAAAAATAAAAATAAAATAAAAGTTTTTTGAGCGAAATCAAAGTTGAGTGCTTGGTTGAGTGGTGAAAAAAAAAAGGAAGGAAAAATGCCTAGTTACCTTTTTTGCTCGAATTTGGAAAAGAATTCGAGGGAATTTCATAAGGTCTTTTTGAAATCAAAATAAAAATAAAAGTGGTTGGGCGAAATCAAAGTCGAGTGTTTGGAAAAAAGAAAAATGAAAAATAAAAAGGTTTCAACAACAAAGTGTGATTTAATGTTTTTAGTTTAATCGAAAATCAATGATTTTTCGTTGATAATTGAATTGTGGCAGTTTAAGCTAAGTGGTAAATAGAATGATAATTGATAAATGAAAATGATAATATAAATTAATTGGGAAAAAATGATAATTGATGATTAAAAGTGCTAATAAATTGAATAAATTGATAAATTGATTAAATATTTAAATTTTAATTGAAAGAAAATAATGAAAATGATTGATATGAAAAATAAGATGTATTGGTTGCTCCATTTTGCCCTATAAATGTTTTACTTGCTCAATTATGCCCTATAAATTTTTTGTCTCATCTGTAGTGACACTTAGGTGAAAAACGTGATTCTAGCCCTCAAGTGCGTTTATGCTGTGTGTACAGGAGACATGGAAATCTATATAACCTTTATGTGTAATTTTTTGTCTTTGTGTGTGTGTTGTGAAAAATGTTAGAAGTCGGTTGTGTAAGAGATGTGTGAGCTAGTTCTAGGTGTTGTTTCGTGGATGTGTAATTGGGTGGTAAAAATCGATATGTAGACTCGAACTGGAATCAAAACCGGTGGCATAGTGAGGTTCCCAGTCGACCTCAATAGGGGATCTTCTCATTGTAATTAGAGATACGGAAGTGGGGTGTGTCGGGCAAACGAGAGGGAGGGAAATTGGAGATCGGACGAAGGCGCTCCGCTTTGTTTACAGAGGCCGAATTTAACCGCCGCGGACTATACTTCCTGTCGTGGTGTTTCAAATCCTCATTTCCTGCCGTCTATTTATTTTGGGGTGTGGCTCGGGGCTTGTTTTTGGAGCGTGGTTTCTCCGACATTGTTTGGTCATCTTTTCAGTTACTGTTATCTCTTCGGAGTTTATTTAGATTTTCTGCGAAGATGGTTCCTAAAATTATGAGAAGTTTTATAAATGTTTGTCCTAGATTAAAAACTACCTCTTGTAGTTCGAAGATTTTCTGCGCGGGCATGGCATATATAAACAAGTAATTAATGAATAAAATTGGGATACAGTTGTACGGTAGAACTAATAAACAAAGGATAAAAATCAGGTGAAATATAGGATATTGTCCCATGTTCGTCCACATTTTTGTAACTGGGGACTCTGAAATATTTGCTTGAACCTTATTAATTGTAGAATTTGAATGATTGGTAGGTTCGTAGTTCTCTTGTTTGATATCTTTAGGGAGTGGTGTGATATGATTGAGTTGGTTGTCAGGTTTGCAGTTTTTAACATCGGGGAAGAGTGATGTAAATCGTCTTGTTGCAAAAATGGCAGGGTCTAAATGCCTGAAAGGTTCGCTGCTGGTGGGTTTGAACCTTAATGACTCTGTTGGGAATAATTCGGGTGTTAAATGTTTGAAAGGGAACGTGTAATCGTTTCTCTGATGTGGGTGTGGTAATTTTGACATTGTTTGTGTTGTGTGTACGCTGTGCTTTATGTACGAATTTTGTTTTGCTTTGGTGCCTGTGTCGGTATTTTTACGTGAAGGTTGGTTGTATTCATCGATTCTTCTAGCGAATCGGCAGGTGGGGCAGGTTTTTACCTGTTTTGCGATGTCTTGTGTCATGTGTTGTGGTCTGCCAATACATTGTGAAGAGATAAGTTGGTGTGAGTTCGACGTTATTTGTATTTTGAAAAGCCGGATGTTGTATCCATTTATTAAATCGAATGGTCGTTGTGACTTTAGTAAAAAAAATGCCATTCAGTGATATTAGGGTGGAATTGAGTGAAAAATGAGGTTTACGACGTGAACACGCTTTGAGTGGGGATGTGTCACAGGTGTGTTGAAAGGCGTCTGTGGCCTGAAATGAAAAGTTTTGTGGGTGACCTGTGACACGAATCGAAAAAAAAAAAATTGTGAATGAAAAGGTGTCACGCGAAGTCCTTATTTGTACAAAATTTAACCTGTTCTCACTATGAACAACAAATTTCTTAAAGTCATATATCGAAATTTCTATTGTTAGTGTATATGGCACCTTTTAAGGTGAACATTTTTTTTAGTGTTTTGGGTAAACGAGATGATTGTTACTAACGACGGTGCATGCGTTTGTTGGTCGTTGTTGCCTTTTGGCGCGAGTGTCGCGCTTGTTGTGCGGATTGTGCGTGTTTGTTGTGTGGTGACGTATGGGTGCGTGTATGTTGTGAGGTACATTTGCGTAATTATGGCGTGGCGAAGTGTGGTCATGTGTGGATTTTGTGTGGTAAGTGGGTGAGCTGTGTCGGTGTACGGACACCTTTTTGGGCATTATTGGAATTGTAGGTTGAAGTCGTGGTGGCTTTATATGTGGTGGGCATAAAGTATTGGCAATTGGGTTGAGTGATAAACATGGTAGTGGGGTCAATGAATGCAGGCAAGGGTTATCTTGTGTGACAAATTTGATTGTAGTGCGAGTCCTTTCGGACAGGTTTTGGCCTAGCCCGTGCGTGCATTCATTGAGTACAAAGGTTAGATATGGTTAAAAGGGGTAGGTAGGATTAGCTATGAGTCCAAAGTCAATTTCTTGACGCCATAGGGTGGGTGCCTACCTCAGTTCAACAGGTCTCCTCTGGAACGTCTTGGTTTGGGTTGGTTGGCTTGGCTCGGGACTGCTCGCACCGTCCGCGAAATTGAAGTGAAGTCCGATACTGGAAGATCATTTTGGGATCGTTTGTGCTGACCCGGATCGCGTGGATTGGTTTCGGGGACTGTGTACGGCATGGCGGTGGATGACTCCTCGGTAGTCGGTGTCCAGTCTTGGTGACACTCGCCTGGGGTTGGTGGGGGTTGTGTCCGTCGTCCTCCCCGGGGAATGGCGCTCCGGAATTCCGTCTCACTTTGTGGGGCGTTGACACGTCGGATGGCCACGGTCATCTGCCATATGATGGCCGCTAGAAGGCGCCTGGTCGCCTCTCTTCTTGCCCGCTTCTTTTCCGCTGGTTTTGTCATTGCCGTTTGATTTGCTGGTGTCTGGGCTAATTTCCATTTTGATCCTGATTAAGCTCCATAATCTTTATCCTGTCGACTCTATGTGTAATATGATGAAATTGTTATTACACTATAATATTTGATGTATTACACTGTTGTAGAATCCTGTCGATTTAACCGTTCTGTGGCAATATCGTTGCGGGGTTTCTTGTTGTTCGATTTGAATGGTGAGGATTGGTTGAAGCGCAGTCGTTGAGTGGTAAGTGAAGCACACAGTTAGGAATAATCAGGACACATGATGAGGTTTGAAAATAAAAGGCAACTGGATTGGAGGAAAGAAAGTTTGAGAAGAGCTGAGCGATTTGACTTATTAATTATCTGATCACATGGCGGTGATTGTACTTAGCTACGGGATGAGCAGAGGGGGAGAGGTCCAGAGCCGATGTCACCTCCTTGGGAGCCAAAGCGTAACTACCCATTCTTGCTTTCCGATTTAACACCAAGCCTCAGTTTCTCTCTGATTGGTCGAGAGATGTCACATGATCCTTTTCTATTGGTTGACCTACTTGAGGTGTTGTCTTTTGATTGGTCGAGAGATGTCACATGCTCTTTTCCTATTGGTTGACCTACTTAAGGTGCTGTCTTCTGATGGGCCGGCGGCTTCCTTTGGTGTTAGTTACGCCCGGCCTGGGTCAGGAAGTGTCTTATTTGTTCGACTCGATTTACTTCCGCGGTTATCAAAATACGTCCTGCTTTGTCAGGAAGTATTGAATGTTAGCTTTAACATTTATAACTTCTGGTCATTAGATACGTCCTGTTTTTCCAGGAAGTGTCGGTTTAAACTTAGCTCGCAGGGACCTGGGGTCAGAAGGTTAACTGCGACGTCTTCCTATGTCTTTTGTTACTTTCTTTCCTCCAGTTACCTTATTCTTTTATTAAATCTTTGAAAATCATACATGGTACATACATAGTGGGTCGGGGTTGCATTTAATTATATACAAATTATGACATGTATTATTTATATATTATCAATTTTGAAGGATTTCCACTCTATACTTACATCAGCGTGTTAGACCTGGTTGATAGCGGAGCTTCGTCTAGTTTTATTTCACTCTAGTATCACATCTGAATCATCCTGCTTGCTCGGGTACAAGGCGTTCTCGTTAGTGATGAGTTTCGATAAGAAAATTCAATTTTTTTTTTTTTTATATTCAATAAAGATATATATAGTATACTAGAATTATATATATTATATTTAAGATATTTTATAAAAATATATATAATATATACATATAAATATTTGTATAATTTTGATATTTAGAAAAGTTTGATTTGGTTGTGAAATATTTTTCTCTTTAGAGATGAGTTGACTGAGATAGAAGGTCTGACCAGAAACTGGTGTTCCAATCTACACACAATGGACTCTTATTAATACCAGTTAGGGAAGCTGTGGTGTTTCGATTTATTAAGTCCAGCGATGGCCCAGAAGAGTATTTCAAAGTTAGTGTTTATTGGTATTACGTATTAGCTACATTTTTATAGGAAGTCGATAAAGGAAGACAAAAAGGACAACACCCTAGAATCTCTATTGGGTTCTCATTGACTTCCGCCGATCTGCCGCGCCTCGCAGCGGTGGTCATCTCCTATTTCCAGGCCCCCGCTTGTATGTTTGCCGTGGTCTGTCATCCCAGCAGGCTGGAAGGAAATCTCTCGGCTCCCACAAAGTGAAGCTTCAATAACTGAGGTAGCAGATAATTTCAGACAAGAGTCCAACAACAGGCTTGTCTCCCCACACTTCTCAATTGTTGGGCCCTTAGTAACAAGATATTCTTAGACTTCTGATACAAGAGAAGGAATCGCCAGACATCATATCGAAGAAGGAATCAAAGTTTACGTGTTTCTTTATTTGTGCTGTATAATCTTGGCACGGACTATGACGTCCTTCAACAGGCTACTGCTTCTTCGAGACTCCTAATACACTCCCTTTCTACAAATAATCATTGAATCTATTAGAATTATACATACATTTTGTGTCTGAAAATCAAATTCGAAAAGATAATTATCATGATAAATCTTAACAATGATGGAATACACACAGCGTGTGTTTAAAACTAATCTAACAAATACGAAAAAATATAAGAAATATTTATGGCAATTGATTATGAGTTAATACGAAAATTTAAATTTTAAAATTTATTTCAAATATTTATAACCATTTCATTTTCACATTATTGTCATTTTGCGCGCGCGAGAGAGATAGTGATGTGTATTCTCTCGGATACTAAAAAAAGGAATTCTCTTTAATCAAAAATATATTTTAAAAATGGATTTTGCTGATTTTTTTTTCTGCTCATAGAAGACACATTCGGATAGGTGAACAAGTCCCAACATTAGCTTTAAGAAAACCGGAAAATCATATATCTATTATTTATCTGTGCCATAAATGAGTATTTGGATGCCCTACCTGGTTATGATTCTCATCGGTACAGGAGCGACACAGAAGCATCCTGTTCGAAGTATGAAATCGGTACAATCAACTAGGGCAGGGGTCGGCCGGCTCTTTGGATGTGAAGCTGCGGCTCTTTATATAGTTCCATACGTAAATATTATTTATGTAAGTGCTATTTATTTTTAGTAAGAAAAAATGTTGTGGCTCTTTAAAAACTTTGAAATTTTGTAAATTGCAATTTTTGACTCTTCCGACTCAAAAGTTTGCCGAACTAGGGTAATCCAGCTAGTGAATTGGTAGGAGCCAATTTGAGGATGAAGCACATGGCAATTTTGATGTAATTTATAAGATGCTGAAGTCATATTGTCCACATCTGGGCGATCTGAACAGAGATGATTAATAAAAATTGTTTGCTTCATTTTTAAAGCGTGACTTTTTTTTTACAGACACACCCTTTTTGCTAATTGAAAATAAAAAATATATTGGATTTTGATTTTTTAATTTTTGATTGGAAGAAGTGTTTATTGCACGTACATGAGCTCAGATTCAAAACTTTCGTGATTCTTATAATTTATACCAAATTGTGTCGATAAGAAACTGAGAGATGTTGTCGATAACGTGTGTCGCCATATTTTGGAAAGCTGCCTAAATTAAAACTCTAAAGACTTAAGTATGAAAAAAAGACTCGAGTAGTTGGTGCTATCTCATGAACGTGGCTCCTGGGTTCATCTAATCTGTCTAAGTTAAGGAAGAAATGGCTGCTTTTCACATGTGTAGACATGTGGTGCGCTTACAGTAAAAGCAGTCGCTAACTACCCACCATGATTATCATAGCTTTAAGATAAGAAAGAAGAGAAGAGGAAGAAATGGTGGCACATGTCACAGAAGGTACGTGAGTCGCCTAGCAACCAACTCCACAAATCTGCAAGCTACGTGAGCTGAAAACCTTCCATGTGTGCCTTCTACCGAGCAGAGATTGAAATTTCTTCTTCTTGGAAATAGAACATTTCTAGAAGATTACCGTTCTGTAGCAAATGTAAAACATTCGAATGTCCGAAGTAGGCTTTTTTTTTTTTTTGACAAATCAATATATTTTATTGAAACTCTTAATCAATTGTAATAAAATTCAAAGAGAAATTTAAAAAGATAAATGTAATCATTTACAATTTGGTGACAAAAATATATATGTATATATAAAATTTCCAGGGAGGGAAAGGCTCTTCCATCTTGAGAGAGTCCTCCTCCAGACAAGGACAGGATAAATTTGAACCGCTCTCAGTTAAATGTCCGAAGTAGAAATTTGAAGATATCCGTGATCTCTACATTTGACAAGATAGATGTAGCTTCATTAAAACATTCCATAATGTCCTACCCTGTCTTAATAGGAAGTCTGTATTATGCGACCAATATCTCGAGGTCTCATGTATCTTTGTTAAAGAAGCAAACTTTGATATCTAGTTCTTTTTTTCTCGGGCCCTTGAATGTGAACCTCGCTCTATTTTTATAAAATACGTAAAAGATGTTTGAGCTGGGAAGCAGATATTCATGTACAATCTTTGTTTCCTCGACATACATCACGAAAGGCCCAACAGCTAGGACCAAAAGATATAGATCTTCAAGGATTGGAACACGGAAGATTTAAGTCATTCATTATTATTGATATGTATATTTTCAAAATATTGAAATACATTTATTGTTGACTTTTATTTTTGAGGCGGATTTAGATAACTATTTTATTGCGGTATTCGTTAAGTCTTAATCCACACCTATTTATTTAATACGTTTAGTAGACAGGCGTTTCCATCACCACTGATCACTAGTGTAGACTTAGTATTTCTCATATTGGAAAGAGTGTTTTTAGATTGTAAATTCTTCCTGTTCAAATTAATATGAGACAAAGTTAAGAAAAACTTTCTATTCCAATCAAACATGAATTAAAAATAGATTGTGATGAAAGAAAAATTTGCTATAAAATCGATAGAACCTGGAGGATATTAATTTATCGTCATAAAACCTCCTTTCTTTGTCATAATGGCAAAACTCTCATCTGGACTATCTCAAATTATATATTTCTTTCTTTCAATAAAATCATACACACACAACACATATTTTCCAAGAATTCATAACAAACATAATTTCTACTCCTTTTTAAATATAATTAGCGTCTTGGAGACTGATATTGCAGGCAAAATAAATATCAAAGTTTTATAAATTGTTTTAGCAGATTATTTATTATAAAATAAATAAAGCTTCCAGGGTTAAGTTTCTTGTTCAAATTTTTATTTTCAAGATTTAGGACTTGTAAGTCCTTCAACAAGAGTATTACGTTAATAAATTGATGATAAGTACTATTTTTATATATATACAAATTAATATTTACTTATTTTAAATATTTATGATATTGAAAGGGATAGAAAAATATATATTACATTCTTTGTGTGTTCATTTTTACTTTGTGTCTTCTTCTTCTTTCTTATCTCCACACTGAGTGAAGTAAAATGCGTCTGCCTTTGTCATTAAGACTGGGAGCACTACTCAGTGGCAGGCCGACTTAGCTCCAAAAAAAAAAAATGGCCGCCTCTGACATGAGGAACAGACGCCATGTGCAGCCGCTCCTAACATGGAGTACAGACGCTGCTCATCCTTTATCCCTGGATTAGGAGCCCTTACAGGGTACTATCAGCCGGGCCAGCTGAACCCAGGTTTTTTCCCGAGCTTGTTACTGCTCCCCCTCCTCCTTTTTCATCCGGGCTTGGGACCGGCAAAGGCGGACTTTATGTCATATATGTTACTATTATAATAAAGTTTTGATTTTGACACCTTAGGTTAGTGACTGCTACTTTATTAATTTTAGATTCTTTATTTCATTTATCATTATAATAAAATATTCCATGAGCGTGTCACCCTCACAGAATCCCGAACTCTTCTCTGAACGGGCTCTCATTGAAGGTTGGGTAGTGTGAAATTGAATTATTTTTTAGATTTTACGCAGGTCTCTTCATGAAAGGTGTTACTGTGTTTGAAGATGGAATAAATGACGGAAGTGTATGAGAATTATTGAATAACATTAGAGAAAATCTATACGGATCTTGTTATTTCCTTGAAATAAAGAGTGGAGATGATACTAGGAGATAGAGTTTACCTGGCCGCGCGGAATTCAAATTACTGTAAAAACTAGACACTTCGGCCAGTTAGAGTTTTATTTATCAACGTTTCAACATTTTTTTTTTGTCTTCGTCAGGTAAATAAATAAAAATAAAGCATTTGGCATGGCGTTAAAATGGTCTTTACCAAATGCTTTATATATATTTATTTCTCCTGACGAAGACAAAATATTTTGTTGAAACGTTAAAAAAATAAATCTCTAACTGGCCGAAGTGTCATTTTTTACAGAAATACATCTACTTGGAGTTGACCTTTTGTCACACCGCACACTCACAACGCGCGCTTCTCATATAAATCTCTTCAGGAAGATGTTCTGATGAGATTTACTTCACTTCAACAATTGTCTAACGTTTGTTAAACACGGCTCTTGTTACCATCGATCTCTTACTTTATCTAAAAACACGACAAGATTACTACATTTTATCATCTTATGAATACTTGAATGGAGGCTTATAACATTCAGATGTGTTGTTTTTTTTAAATATTACATTCAATAGAGAGTATACACTCATGGACAAATTTTAAGGAAGTTGTACCTTTCATATCGAGATTCAGACAATAAATTTGAAATATATTTGATATACGGTGACCTTTATTTAATATAGACGGGATAACAAAGTGTGAACAAAAATGCCTCTATCTCCTTTAAAAAACAAAAACTTCCACTACCTTAAGTTTTGTTCGTGATGTGTATTGTTTCTAAAAATATCGCAATCAATAGAGAGTATACACTCATGGGCAAACACTTAAGGAAGTTGTACCTATCAGCATGTATATCGGGATTGAGACAATAACTCTGAAAGTTAGTTGAAACACTGTGACCCTTAATAAAGACAGATAACTAAGTTTAAACAAAATGCCTCTATCTCCTTTAAAGAAAACTTTCCACTTCCTTAATTTTTGTTCATGAGTGTACTTCAATAAAGCAGGCGTATCAATACGTATTTAAATATTCCAACGAGCAGCACCTTTATAAAGACAAGCCATTCTCTATTAGGTGTTGGAGAGATTTCTATATACACAGTATAGGAGGGAGAATATGGGAATATTGCCACGTGGAAAATTAGGAAAGATAAACTTCAGGATGACACAGCAATTTATTTAAGGCAATAACAAACTATGAATGATAAACAAAAGATAAGCAAGGGAAATTTTCTTTCTGTTCAAGAAATGTTTATTTAAATGTGGAGAATAAGATGATCACGCAACCAATATCTATAGTTTCCTACTATAGACATCTCATCAGTACAAGCCATATTTCCTAGTAGGTTTTAGATAGAGAGAGAGAGAGATAAGTTTCTCTTTACGTTATCTTTCAAAGAAATGTTATTTTCGTAAGAATGAAATTTATCCCAAACAATCTCTCTGTGTATTCTTTATAGACTTTTATTTATTTACTAGCGGATGTGTACCCGGCTTCGCCCGGGTTTTATCCAAGTGAAAGTTTGCCTAACGAATATTATTGACAATAATATTCAGGAACACACACAGAATATTATGATAATAATGATAATATAATTCGTTACGTCATATATTTATATAATATATGAAATTTATTTTTCGAGCAAACATATCCACTCTCTCTACTGAATAGATTTTTTAAAAGATATACATAAAAAAAATATCTAGAGATATACTACATGATCTTAGCCAAAAGGCCGAGAAACGATATTTTATATATAGAGATGACCTGGTTTCGTGTGTCTTCTGCTCGAGTGAATGTTTCGCTGGTAGAATTTTGTTCCTGCCTACTATTAATCATTATCTGGCTTCGCTCGTGGTCTACTTTAGTGAATATTCCCCAAAAGAATTTTTTAATGCAATCAAGCATGATACGGCAATATTGTCATCATCATTTCTGACTAAAAAAAATATTGTTGCTCAGTACTTGGTTAAATATAATTTTTCTTGGTTAAAGTGCGACAAAAAAAACTCTTCCAGATTTAACTCTCTGTCCTGTTCAAATTTCAGCGAGATTAGTTACATATTGAGGGCGTGCATAGCCGACAAACATATATATATTTATATATATATATATGTTCCCGTCTTCGCCCGATTTTTACCCGAGTAAAAGTTTGCTTAACAAACATTTGTTAAAACGATTCTAGCAAACATCCAATCCCTACTGAATCTATACTTGTCTACACTCTCGATATTTTTTCTCGGTCCCTTGAAAAATACTCGATAAGTTGAAAAAAATAAGTATTAATTGGTCCACTCGGTAATTTGAAGTTGAAGGAATAGTATCTGGCCACAAACGAAGATTTGTAAATAACTGTATTTAGCGAATGTACCCGGCTTCGCACAGTTTTTATCCGAGTAAAAGTTTGCCTAACGAACATTTGTTAAAACGATTCTAGAAAATATCCAATCCACCTATATATTGATTTATAAACGTATATAAATATAAATATTGTTATATGCGTTTAAATATATTTTTGAAACACATAATTTTTTGAAAACATTTATTATATTTTAAATAAGATATTGTCACTTTTGTGAATTTGATAATTAATTATTTCTTTTTTCTCAATGAATTATATATATATATTAATTTAAAATTTCATTTTTGTTATCATCATCACCTACAATGTACAAACGATAATAAACAACAACAATTCGGGGCTCAAAAATCATTTATTATGGTTAGCAGCTCCGTAAATAAAGATATTCTCGCAACAACAATTAAAGTTGCATCATCATTTTTATAAAACAACAGCAAATCAAATTAACAATGTAAAAATATATTTTAACATTTAACACAAAAACGTTACAATTTGTTCTTTAAATATATATTAATATTGAAATGCCAAAGTATTTTTACGTCATTGGAATATTATATTACTAAATTCTCAAATTAAATTTATTATACTTGGAAAACATTTTAAGCATTGTTACAATTTATAAATATAATTTCACTAGACGCCGCTAGAGGCGCTGCCTGCGAGTGAAAGTAGAAAATTTGCAAATAAAATTGCAAAGAATATTTATTTCAAATCGAATTCAAACCAGAAATCTTCCCAGTAGTATAGTAAATAACTTCCTAAAGTTTCACGGCGATTGGATAATCTTACCTTTTAAAAACATTCATCGTGTGAACAAACTAACATTCATCGTGTAAACAAACCACGTGTTAATTATTAACCAATCAAATTCATTTATCGTCGCGACCAGTGCTGCGCCCAAGCGGTAAAAGGCTGGAACTAACGCTTTTTGGTTTTTTATTTTAAAAAAAGCACATTAACTTTTTTAGTTTTTTGAATAGCCTATATGTTAAACGAAATCTTCAGCTACCTACATGCGAAATTTCATAAAGATTTATTCTGTAGATTTTGCGCAACGCGATAACAAACATCGATTTTGGATTTCATTTTTATAGATATAAGGATTTATTTCGTCGAAGTTTACAGGTGTTACATTAGAGCACAGATCACCTTGTCCTGGCTGTTTATACATGGCGAGTTGGTAGAGTAGGGATTGCCCCCCAGACCTTGCATGAGGGCAGCTGTTTACTAAACTTCGGTGTTCGGAAGAGAAGCGGTGTTTTCAATGTGAAATGGCTGTAGGCGGCTTTTATTTATAATGCTTATTTTCTATTAAAGTAGAATCTCCCTTTAGCAGACACTCCGCTAGCAGACACCTCTCCACAAAGGACCGTTTTCATTTACAAAATTACCATTTTCACAATTTAGCAACTCTCCGGTATAAGGATACCTCTCCCTAAAGGACACTTTGGCTCTGCAATTAGGTGTCCTTTACAGGGAGGTTCCACTGTAATACCTCTCGGGTATCCCAAAGTTTGTTGCTGTGTTCAGGACAACTTCATTTCGCCGGTGGGGGGTGGAGCATGAATGACGAGGCCTGTCCTCTCTACCCATCCATCATTGACAACATGAGCTGGGGACTTCGCATGCTCAACGACACCTTCGGCCCCTGTGGCCGACCACTGGTCACCTGGCAGATTGACCCCTTCGGCCACTCGCGGGAGCAAGCGTCTCTCTTTGCCCAGGTACATCGTACGGCTAACGTTTATTTCCAGATGAATATCTAGTTTTTATTACTTCTTCTCGTTTGTTCTAAAATATCACAGTACTTGATAACTTACCATTAACTCTTTAGTCACCGCATATAGTGCCAGTTTTACTAAAACTGTACTAAACGCGGCCAAACGACTGAACATTCACCTGCCAAATCCCGTATATTACCCATTTTCATCCAGTTAAATGCTTTTGGCGAGGTATCTATCATTAAATTTTAAAAAATATTGAGACAGAGGGAAATTTCAATATTTGGGAAATATCTTGGCGCAAACAAGTAACACGATCCAAATCAACTTATCAAAGTTGAGTCAATCAGCTAATCATCTTTGAATATCCGGGGGCTACGACGAGAATCGCCCTATTTTAATTAATTTAACGTGGGTTAGAATAAAAAGTTTTTAAAAAATCTTTTCTAATAATATTCTCTTGAATTAGGATGTCAGAGATCGCCCCTCTTCCCAGGATATTGTTGACATGATTGGTGGGGCGAAAGTAGGCCATGTCCGGCTGAGTATGGAACATCCTCAAATGTCTCAGCCGGTTGGGCGAAATACGATGCTCAAGTCATCGTTTAAATTGAGATGAGCATATTCTTGTGCTGTAGGTGCAACACATGTCTGTACATAGAAAGTCAGATTTTGAATTTGCAATATTCCAGAATTTATTTAAATTTCTTTCGGCCTCATTCTTGTGGCTTATTCTGATAGCTGGACTGAAAACCCACCACTTTTTTTCGACACTCAAATCCCTGTTTTCACCCTAGCTTTGAATTTTTAAAATTTGAAGAAGTGATTGAAGAAATTTTACTGTTATCTAACTTTCTATGCATTTTGGTGATGTTCAAATGTTATTCACGGGACAACACTCAACTCACTCCTCGTCTGTCTATAATCAAATATCAGCTCGAATCAGATTATTAATTCTTAGAAAGAACTCAGAGACTCCACTAGAATTCTTAAATTTCATCCGACAGATTCTTGATTCTTAAGGCAAGAATTAAATTACAAAAGGTTCAAGTAGATTCTTCATCACCATGTTAATTCTATCTTATATATTTATATTTACAACAGCACAGCTTTATTAAGACCACCGGTCTTATACAGATTCACCACAAGAAAAAAGGAAGCATAGATGGAGCTCCTGTATATATTTATATATAAATTTGGATTACAATTTGCAATCTATTTCATCTAATAATTGAATAAAGCGCGCACATTAATGAATCTAAAATAAATAGAAGTCAAAATATGAACTATTTCAAGGAATTACTCTCCCTCTCTTTCCATATTATTCAGTTTTTAAATATTTACAAACTCAGCGCATGTGCGAAACGGCTTTATAAATGGTCAAAGACAATGAGGCAAGTTTGCAGAGTAGGAATTTATAAATGTAAAAATAATATTATGTTCTTAAAATAATAAATATTTTGCTACAATATAACAAATAACACAATGAAGGTATAAATATAATGCAATTTTAAATATGAATTTAAATAATTGATTAATAAAAAAAGTTTTTAGAAAGATTTTTCAATTGAAATTCTCTAAATAGAATAAATATTTCAGATATATATATATATATACCACCATTGAACAATCAGATTTATATGAGTCAAAATAGAGTAAAATTGGGTAAAGGTGTAAAATACTTAGTGAAACAAAAAACTATTTTATGTTTACTACATTTATTAAATAATTATATTTCTAATTTTCAGTCATGAATTCTACATATTTTATTCTCTATATATATGTAAAGTAAAGGTTTGCCTAACGAACATTTGTTAAAACGATTCTAGCAAACAATAGTTTAAAACGAGAACCTCCTTTTCCTACATGAACTTTAAATTGTACAAAGTATTTTCAAACCTCTCCGTGTTTTATTTATCTTTCTATTTGACACAATCAAGTTTTCATGGATTTCCACGCCCAAAAGTTGCTCGAGAGGTCTGAAGGCTTGCTCAAGAAATATTGACTGAGAGAGCAGTGACCAGATATGTTGAAATGTGAACTTTGTCCTGTACTGTAAACATTAGCTCACTTCCTCTCTCCTGTATGATAGGAATTCCATACCGGTGAATATTTTTGTTCATTTCTTACAAATTTCATCAGATATTTACCTTAGCCAGATAGTAGAGATAGAATCAAGTTCGGCTGATAGGTAAAATAATTTAGACGAAAAGACGAAATGAAGAAGAAGAGTTTCTTTTATTATAAATATTTCAAAGCAAGCTTTCGGGCAAAAAAACCTTCTACAGGCGTGTTATAATTAGAGAGATTTTAATAATTAATATATAAGGGATTTTTTATGTTTGGAGTTTGAAACTATAGGGGAATATGCCAATGTAAACACCCGCTCACGCGACCACCTCAAAACCCAAGTAATATTGATTTCTAGCTATCTTGTTGAGGTTATTACTGCAAGGTCAAAAGAGCGTGATATGCATCTGGAAGTTCTATTTTTCGGTTAATGCTGTTATGTCTGTGGGATTCTATTGACTCGAGAACTAATCGTTGGTGCTGGTTATGAATGTTTATATAATGTATAGTGGGGTGGTTGGTGTTAAAAGGATGGCCAGTATTGAGAGTGTGCTGATAAAGGAGGGACCTGGTGTCATGATTGGAGATGTTTCGAGAATGTTCAGACATTCTGATGGCAACGGATCTACCTGTCTCGCCAACGTATGTGGCAGAGCATTGCTCACACGAGACAGAGTAGACAGCGCCAACAGAATGGAGGGGATCTGGGGGGGCATACGATTAGTGTATGGGTGACGGAGGGATGTGAGCAGGTTGGAGGAGTTCTTATATATGATGCGGATACCATATGTCTTGAGGCTTCTAGCTATATCAACTAAGGAGGGGGAGTAGGGCAGGAAACATAATGATCTATATATTATAGGTAGATTGGAGGGACCAGGTGTATATGAATATCTGCTGAAAAATTCAAGTGGAAATGATGCTTTAGAGAGGTGCGATATGATGAGATTTCTCTCTGTTTCTTTGAATATGTCAAGTGAGCAGGGAGTAAATATTATTTTAGTGAGGGTTCTTATTATGTTAATTTTGTGGGAAATAGGACAGTGTGAATTAAAATGGGTATAACTGGGGGGATATTGTTTTTTATAATAAACTGTGGTGTGGAATGTGGATGCGGTGCGTATTATTAGTATGTCAAGGAATGGGATGACCTGGTTTGACTCTATTTCCATAGTGAAGGAGATGTTGGGGTTATAATTATTGAGGGCTGCAAGTATGGTGCTCTCCTGTCCGTTTCTGCATATGAAAAAAAAACGTCATCAATGTAACGGCGCCATATTTGAATATCTGTGGGGAGGGTACGGGTGATCCAGTGGTCTATTTCGGACATGGCTATTTCTGCAACAATAGAGGATAGAGGGCTGCCCAATGGGGAGCCTTTAATCTGTCTGTAGAGATCTTCAAGGAAGGTGAAGGAGTTCATGTTTAAGCAGAGTTTGGTCAGTTGTCTTATAGAAGAAGTTGTATGGGGATCTACATTCTGTGAGCTAAGGAACCGTTCTAGACTATCAGTGTTAGATAACAAAATAATGTTAGATTTTTCTAGGTCCCACTCTACTATTCATTGAAGTATTACATATTAGTGAAGCGATCTGCTATTTAGGAATAATAAACTGAATTCACACAAGGATGCTCTAATCTATAGTAAAGTTAGAGTTATCTACAGTAGTACAGTACATAATACTTTGATGTTCCTAGTTGGTATCTGCGGCGAGATATTCAAGTGTAATCCTATTTTATGTGGGGATTGTAGAGACGCTCTGCGTAGACAGAAGCTGTAGTCGCCAATCCCTCAATAAGTTACTCTCAGTAGCTGAAGTCGTCAGGCGTGCTTGAACTTTATTTTGGCTCCCACAAAACCCATGACACGTAAGACATACTTCAATTTTTGATATACTGAATTTCCTTTCGATATCTATATATATAAAAATCAATGTATGTTTGTTTGTTTGTTTGTATGTCCGGTATATAAATTCGTAGTAGTTCACTAATTCAAACCAAAATTTCCATACATTGGTAAAAAAATACGGGGAAGACGATAAGCTATTTTAAAATATATATAAATCAATTATTAAAACTATATATTCAAATTATTCTACTTAGCTCACGAACAGCGCCCTCTATCAAAGATTAGATTAAATTATGCTGATGCAAACAAATAGATAATGCTAATAACAAACAATTATAAAAAAAATCTCATCTAAATATATATCACTCGGGTAGATATGCACACGGGTCAATCCCGGGGCGAAGCCCGGGTCACCCGTCTAGTAGATAATAATTGTTCAATTTCGTAAAAATATATCCTCACGAGTGCAAAAAATAATAATAATAATGATATTAAATAAATATAAAGAATAGAGTTAAAATATTTACATATTTTCAGAATATATTTACATATTTGTCAATCAGTCGAAGAAAACACGCACGAACAAAATGTGTTTCTTCTGCTAGCTCTTCACACAGTTTGCAATCACACGAGTCTTTGGTCTAATTGAATTCCGAGTTTTTTCAAATAGATCATGTAATTCATGGTAACTGTATAGAGTTTTTTTTATGTTATTTATAAAATATCCTGGTGAAGGGATGATAGGCGAAAAAATAGAGAGAAATATTTTGCATTCAATTATATCTATGATATACAAGTTACATGATTGTGAAAAAAGGCGTACTTAGCACTGTGAAAAAAAAATCAAAATCATTCGAAGAATTGTTCCCACTTATTATCAATGTCTTGCAGAAAAACAGGATTTTTTAGCAATAAATTGATAAATTACCAGAAATCCTTCAAATATTTTGACAAGGTTGTTTTTATTTCACAGATCCAGGTACGCTTTTTATATATAATTCTATTCAATGTGGATAGCTCTTAACATAAAATAAGTCTATAGCTCAGGGCTCGTAAAAAATGCAAGCCACATGCGACTCTTTGGATGTAAAGCTGCGGATCTTTATATAGTTACATATACAAGTATCAGAGTCATCAACAATCAATTCTGTCATCGTTTGCTTTTGTGAATGGAATAAATACCCAAATATGGCCATTTCTTATAAGCATCGGTGGTTCAGTGGTAGAATGCTCACCTGCCACGCGGGCGGCCCGGGTTAGATTCCCGGCCGAGGCATTTTTTTTTTTACAATTTTTAAAACTCATTTATATTATTATCCCTATATATATAAAAGTCAGCGTATGTATGTATGTAAGTTTGTCAACTATACACGTCCACAATACGTAACTAATCTGACTGAAATTTTAACAGTATATAAAGTAGAATCTGGAAAAACTCTTAGTGAAAATTTCAGGTCTCTATCCCGAATATCCGTCGTGTTATTTGCAAATTTGCTCTTTCGCTCGCGCCTCTAGCGGTGAAAATGGGGGGTAATACCAGCTGACCTAATGTACATGTAAAGTTTGGAGCGGGACGTTTCACAAGAGTGACATCCACGGCTCCAATTTATAATTGTAACGAATAGTATTTGAATAAAAACATTTAATCGGGTAAAACCCGGGCGTTGCCCGGGTCATTCGGCTAGTATAATTACATACGCGAGTATTATTTATGCGAGTACTATTTATTATTGGCAATAAATAAATTGTGGCTCTTTAAAAACTCGAAATTTTTGAAGTTTATTTTTTGACTTTTCCGACTCAAGAGTTTTCCGACCCCTAGTATATATGTGCCATATATTGTATGGCAGCCATCTCTATCGCTGCATGACACCCATTGTCCCACAGATGTATATGGACGGGCTGTTCCTGGGCCGGATCGACTACCAAGACAAGTCCACCCGCAAGGACAACCTCACCATGGAAATGTTGTGGAAGGCCAGCAGTAACTTGGGTGAGTCATAACAATCCTATGTGGTGGTGGTGTCTTGTCTCTCCATTGAATGGGGGGTGCCATTGCCCCGTTAGTCAGCCACATTTCAGAGTCCCCTGAAGGCCTTCACGGTTACTGTAGCGGCTCGGGGCTCACGACACCGTACTTCGCTCTACAGGGCAGTCTTGTGCTGCTTCTCCCGCCCCACGTAGAGCAGGACTTCTGGGCAGGAACAATCCTATGTGCTTTGGTTATATATCAGCATTTTCGTAAATATACATCCATTAACCATGTTAGCGCCTTTCTGAATAAAGGTTGAATATAGTCCGTTTCTTCAAACAAGAAAGTCAATTGTGTACTAGTATATTAATGTCTTATATCGGTAAATAGGGTTAGAGGTGGGTCAGGTGGTTCAAAATTCCATCTGAAAAAGATATTCGTGTTTACCGCATCAAATCAAAATGTGTGTCCTATATTTCTAATAGAGAATATAACAATTGAATTAATGACTCGTTTACAACTCCACATATTGAATTCTATTAACCAAACACGGCTTGAATATAGTAGGGACGAAAGAGAACCGTTTTCGAAATGTGTGAAGATGTAGTTCACCTACTGTACAAGCACTTCTATTATCATTTGAAACTACCTGTACTGTCTTATAATAATTTAAAAAATTGAAAAATGTTTTAAAGTGATTTCAAATAGTCTATTATCTAGGTTTAAAGGTTTTCCAGCCTAGTTATCGACAATTTTCTAGAAGAAGCGTCTCATTTCTTCCGCCTAGTAAGAACGCCTATTAGATACAACAGATATGTGCAAGAAAAGCTTCTCATTTCTACCCTCTAGTAAAACTAATTCCCATATGGTTCATATCTGAGTGTAATAGAAGTTTCTCATTTCTTCTTCCTAGAAAGAACAACTGTTAAGTGGTACAGATTCGTGCAGGAAAAGCAGAAAATGTCTTCCACGTAGTGAGGAACACTGCTAATATGATCCATATCTGTTTGTAAGAGAAGTTTCTCATTTCTTATTCCTAGAAAGAACAACTGTTAAGTGGTACAGATCCGTGCAGGAAAAGCAGAAAATGTCTTCCACGTAGTGAGGAACACTGCTAATATGATCCATATCTGTTTGTAAGAGAAGTTTCTCATTTCTTATTCCTAGAAAGAACAACTGTTAAGTGGTACAGATCCGTGCAGGAAAAGCAGAAAATGTCTTCCACGTAGTGAGGAACACTGCTAATATGATCCATATCTGTTTGTAAGAGAAGTTTCACCTTTCTTATTCCTAGAGAAAGAACAACTGTTAAATGGTACAGATCTGTTCAGGAAAAATCTTCCACGTAGTGAGGAAAACTGCTATATGATCCATATCTGTGTGCAAGAGAAGTTCCTCATTTCTTCTTCCTAGGAAGAACAACTGTTAAATGGAACAGATCTGTGCAGGAAATGACTTCAACATAGTGAGGACAAGTGCGATCTGTGTGCAGGAGAATCTTCTCATTTGTTCACCGGCGTTCTGCCCAACAGCTACTCCCCGCCCAACGGCTTCAACTTCGACATCCTCTCAAACGACGCTCCCCTCATGGTAAGTACATGACCACCACTGTTCTGTGTTGTCGTCATCTGACTCGTATACTGCAGGATGACCCGGAGTTGGAGGATTACAACATTGACGTCAAAGTGGAGGAATTCTTGAGCATCATGTCACGTCAGGTTTGTACCTATACATTCCTTCAATTCTCCCACAAAATATTCTTTTTGACATGTTTAACGCTTAATATATGCGTGTTATAATATTTCCACATGGAAAATTAGGAAAGACAAACTTCAGGATGACACAGCTTTCTCTTGAGATAACCCTGAGGATTCCTGAAGCCACGTACTAGAATGATACAGCAATTTATTTAAGGCAAGCACAAACTATGAACGATAAAAGAAAATATAAGCAATGAGGGAAGTTTACAGGGTAGCAAAATATAAACATCAAAAATGATACTCTGTTGATAAAATAATAAATATTTTACCACAATATGCTTTAGGAGAGATTTCATCATAAAAATAACGGCAGCGTTTTAGAAATTATTTTATTTAAAAACCGGTTTGGAGTCTTGTTCTCTCTCGACATAAAAGATATAAACTTTACTGTAATTATGAATTGAGAAAAATAATATAAAAACCCGCTTCCAGTACCTGGTTCAAATTCACATAAATAGGTACCGCTCAGCAAGAGCAACCTAGTTCATGATAATTGAACAATGAATAATATGTGAAGGTTATTCACATATATTAAACAATTTTTAACACGGGATTCAATCCCGGTTCATGACTGTCGGGAATCGAGCGTGTTACCCTCTCATCCACCGACTTATATATTCGCTTCCAGTATAAGCTACAAGCAGAGCACACACAATTTTACATTTTAACAAAATGGAGGTTGACTGACCGACATTCGTAGTTCTTTAAAATGAAAGAAACTTAGCTCGTAAATTGATCTCCTGTTCTCAACGTTTCAACGTTTCCTCGTTAGGAAAAATAAAATTGAAGCATTTGTCAAGGCGTTATAAATTATTCTGAGGTTGCATGAAGTTTTCACGCGATTTTTCAAATTTAGTACATCTAAATCACGAGTCATAAAAAATATTTTACTCACCAAAGACTATGATCTTGGAAATATATACATAATAAATGGTAAATGAAACATCAAGACACGAATGTTTCTTTTATACATAAACCAAATCTACTGCCCTTACTACAATGAAATGGTATTGGGAAGGCTTGGCTCATCAGTGGTGAACCCTCCCAGTGGTTTCGCCAATTTAATCCATCAGACCGCTTCTTAGAGCTCTAATACTGTATTGGACGATTCTGCTTATATATGCTACACTGAAGGGTTGATTCTCAGAAAAAAATAGATTACAAACAAACTATAAAATTATTGAAAAACATTTATTTCTAGTGCAATTAAATATTACTGATGGTTAATGCCATTAAGCCCTATGACCAGTTTGGTAAGTCATTGAGGTACAACCTGCCCCGCCCTGACGATAGCGAACAACCGAAAATGCTTACATGGCGACAATTTGTTGGTAAAGACAAAAATGTGAATATATGTGAATAATTATACTTATAGAAAACATAACAATTTTCGAATAAATAAATAAATAATATGATCAAATAACTCAAAGAATGGACGCTGATCTCATTCACAACAGCCTCGATCTAGCTTCATAATTTTGAAGGATGAGCCACCAAAGCTTATTTACTACTGGTGATCCACTGGGTCCTAGTCTTACAGGCAGAGTGGTTGGCGTCTTTCTCAATCATGGCGCACACATAGTACTTGAACCCAAGATCCCGTTCAATTAGTGGGATGGAATAACATCACTCTGTCTGTAGGCGCTCCAAAACATCACATTTTAGAGAAACTAGGTCGTCAGGACGCGGGAAATTTCAGATGGATTGTAGACTGGTCACTTATTATTCTGAGGCTTTTGTAGTTGGGGATCAAAGAAAAACTTTCACCAGAAAAAATAACATATTGTCTCTGGCTCAACCGTATGTTTCAGTTTGCTCAAGAGCTTCTTTGTTAGTCGTCTTTCTCGAGCCATTTCTGTCTTACACCTCCTTCATGAGAAATAGCGGGGTCATCATTCAAAGATAGCATCATGGTTGCAAATGCAACACCAATTTCATGTTTTGAAGATAAAATTCCCCCTTTCCTGAATCCTTCCTCACTCTCTCACAATTATAAAATTGAATCCGGTGTACGGTAGTAGCAGTCTGAACCTCCGCTGTTGTTTCCTTCCAGCCACAGCCTTGCTATCTCCTTTGTAGCCTATTTACAGCGGCCACACAGTAGAATTTACAGAATTGTTTTTTTTTGTTTGACACCAATTATCATAATAAAGCTTTCCACTTGTCCATCTACGTCACTTGCCACTCCAAGCCTAAAACGATAATTCAATAAAAAAATCCTTTGCGTCAGTTTTGAGCAAAAATGTCAGGTCTCATTTCTTTCTCTAGATTTCGGGCACGAACGCCCTTCTACAGTATAAAACGTCGTATAATAATGTTTTCTCCTGTTGAAAGGCGTTTCTGCCCGAAATCTAGAGAAAAAAAGGTTTTTGAAAAGATTCTTCTTCCTGGAGACCTGACAATTTTACTCAATAAAACTATAATGTTCGCAGTAATAGATTCACCTTACAAAAGGTATTTAGGTGTAAAGTTGACAATAGTACCAAGTGTAAAATTTAGCCTCAACACCCTATACATACTTGTATATATACATATATGTGCGTGTATGTAACCGTTTCACTTGAACACACACCAATATTTAGAAATGCACGATCTAAAATAATGCTTAAAACAACCTATTCATATATTAAAAACCTTACGCGATAGACCACACGGTTTACAGTTTGAAAATCAGTATTAAATGATTATCTCTATAAACCTACGTTTTTTAGTTATTTATATGCAAATTGTAATCTAATGAAATCATACAGGCGGAAATGTGAAATTTAGATTAAAGTTAATATATATGATAGAAAAAGGCGTCTACATGAGAGTCTACATGACAAAAACGTCCAGGTACAGATCCTTTAGGACATCCTCGTTCTACGTTCTTGTACACGACACATCCATTCTCTATTTCCATGTAGAATTTCTCTGCCACACAAGAAGGATTCAATTAAGTGAAAGAGGTTTACTGGACAGCTGGCATTACTCAGCCCTTCCAGGATACTTGAGTGTAAGACATCGTCAAATGATTATTTTATATCAAATGATATTGTCGCGGAGATAAATAAAGCAAGGGAAAATTTGGGAATAATTAATTTATTATAAAGGGTATTTAGCTTTTAGTTCTCCAATAAAATTACATACAAGAGGTATTTAAAGGGAGAGATATAACAACTTATCCCAAGGTAAAAAAAAAAATAATGAGAGTGGTCAGCCACCGAGGCGTCTCGTTTTCCTTATTAGCCGATAAGATTCCGAGAACCCCTCACACCTGTGGTCGTCCGCCCGGAGTCCAGTGATGATTGACAGGTGTCCCATGGAGATTCCTGTGGCCGGGGTTGTAGACTACTTGACAATATTATTAATGAATGTTTGTATTTGTTCAATTATTTCGAAAGGATTTTATTAAGTTAAAGAAGTGCTCATGTGGTTGGTAGTGAGCAACTACTGGAATAAATGAGAGTGTATGTGACAGAAAGACGTCTACAAGACCAACCATCTGATCGTGACGATGGGCAATGACTTCAACTACCAGGATGCTGGAGCGTGGTTCACCAACCTTGACACCCTCATCAAGCACATCAATGCCAAGGTTTGGTCATCAAATTTATGTCAGTTGACGCTTTCATCTCTCATCACTTTTAAATTATATTTCCAATGCATCTTCTTCCTTTTCAAATCTTTTCACTGGATAAATAAAAACAGGCAAGAACCGGCCTCTGAAACATTTTGTTTGCTTCATACAGGGTCCATTATAAAAGTAATGAGCATAATGTTATTGTGACGCTACGATAGATAGTAGCACGGTAAAACCGTGGGAAATGTGGTGGAGGGATATGCCCTTTCAATCCATCCGGTCGTCAGTTGAGTTCGAGCAGCGTGAGGGGAGATACATGCCTCCGCTTAAAGTGTGTTTTCAACTTTTGTAACTTAGCGTGATGGAACGTTCGATTGAACAACGATACGCCTTAAAGTTTTGCGTGAGGCTTGGAAGAAATGCAACCGAAACATTTCAGATGCTGCAAAAAGCCTTCAAGGACGATTGCATTTCAAGATCATAGTCTGGGAAGTGGCACAAGGCGTTCAAGGAGGGCCGGGAGGAGGTCGCCGACGAACCCCGTTCAGGACGCCAAACAACGGCCAGAATTGACGAGAACGTGGATCGTGTGCTCGAAGTTTTGCGTACTGACCGTCGATTAAGCATCCAGCAAATTGCTGACACATTACACATGTCCACATTTGTGGTGCATGGGATAGTGACCGAGGATCTGCAAATGCGTAAGGTCTGTGCGAAGCTTGTGCCGAAAGTGTTGACGCAAGACCAGAAAGAACTTAGAGTTTTGCGCTGTCAAGAATTTTTGGATTTGATTCAAAATGAACCGGGCTTTCTGAACTCTGTAATAACCGGAGACGAATCCTGGATGTTTGAATACGACCCAGAGTCGAAAAGGCAGAGCTGTGCATGGCACACAAAATCATCCCCACGCCCCAAGAAAGCGCGAATGAGCAAGTCGCGCATCAAAACGATGAGCATTGTCTTCTTTGACATCCGAGGAATAGTCCATTGTGAGTTTGTACCGCAGGGACAAACTGTAAACTCAGCCTTTTACCTGGAGGTGCTCAGGAGATTGAAACGCCGGATCGCACGCGTGAGGACTGACATTAAAGACACGGTCAAGCTCCACCATGACAATGCCACCAGTCACACAGCCTTCATCATTACCAACTTCCTGGCCCGGAGCAACACCCCGGTGATCCCTCACCTCCCTTACAGTCCTGACTTAGCTCCATGTGACTTCTTTTTGTTTCCGCGACTCAAGAGAGAGATGAAAGGAAAACATTGGGAAACCGTGGAAAGCATCCAACACCATGTTACAACGTTCTTGAGAAGCATTCCTGTCGAGGAGCTTCAGGGTGCCTTTCAGGCGTGGCAAACGCGTCTCCGCAAGTGTATTGATGCAGGAGGAATGTATTTTGAAGAATATTGAACATTCGCACAAAATACGATCAATAAATGTATTTTGCCAGTAAATGCTCATTACTTTCATAATGGACCCTGTATTTATAAAAAAAAAAAAAAATTTAGTGTTCGAGTATGTACCCCCCACTCCCTGCCAATTCCTTTTAACGATCAAAATTTATAAGGAGTATACTACAACATTAGATATTTTAAATATATTAGAAAATATAAATTTGCTATCACGATAAACCGTTTAAAGAACGGCTGTTAAAGAATCCTTCATTTTGATAGGTTTTGATTCTCAATTCCTATATGATTTGAAATATACACCTAACACTTGAGGTCATTAATAATCGCGCCGTAATTTGTCTTGATTCCAAACTTACAGTCGCAGACAGACATCGTAATTAGGAGGATAAAACCTCTTTTTTTCATCCCAAGTACATGTGGTACAGGCTATTATAATCATGGTGGGTAGTTAGTGACTGCTTTTACTATAAGTGCACCACATGTCTACACATGGGAAAGGCAGTTGGACTTTTGCACTTACAAATGTGTCATAGCCCCGTTTGTAGGATAAAACAGTCCATTGTGGACCTTTTTTAACATCTGAATATTTGCATATATTAAGTTCTGAAGAAGGAATCAAAGTTAACAGGAACGAGTTTCTTTATTTGTGCGGTATAATCTTGGCAAGCTTTCATACTATGACATCCTTCAACAGGCTACTATGCAAGAACCTAGAGAATAATTTATATACGTGTATATATTATTCTCTAGGTTCTTGTATAGTAGCCTGTTGAAGGACGTCACAGTCCGTGCCAAGATTATACAGCACAAATAAAGAAACACGTAAACTTTGATTCCTTCTTCGAGATGATGTCTGGCGATTCCTTCTCTTGTATATTAAGTTCTATTTATCCAAGTCATGTCGAGATTCCATTGTACTGAAATATTTGTAGATTGAGATTAGAGAAGATACTCATATTTGGAGAAGTGAAGCATCACTCCTTTTTATTAAAAGGCCAAAATTCCATTTTGTTCGGTTTTTTGGATAATTTAATAATATTTCCTATGGGACCTGGCAAAATTCAATTCACCATCTACTGATATCAGTCAAACCACGATATACTGATTTGAATTTACCAGATTTGTCAGAAGTTGATTTCGTGGCAAATTCATTTGATGCGACCTATGTGATTATCAATCTACGTGATATTTTAAAAGATGTTTGTTTCTACCTTTATATCATATGCTGGACTGATTGCTTGTTAGAGAATTGCCGTCTACTGACTGCAGTGAACGGAACTGTGCAGCAAGCCAATGGCAGCCTCTGGAACGCCTTCTACTCTACACCCCACTGCTACTTGTACGGCCTCAACCAGGCCAACCAATCCTGGTCCAGCAAGGCCGATGATTTCTTTCCCTATGCCTCGGATCCGCATGCCTATTGGACGGGGTACTTCTCCAGCCGTCCTGCATTCAAGGGCTATGTCAAGGACGCCCAAGCTTTCCTCCAGGTCTCTGCCTATTCTGTATTAGCCTTTCTTCCTTTTATATCCGTAGTTATCATAAAATAACTCATTTTAACTTTCTTGAGAGAATAAGAGCGTGTTTTTGTACTGATTATCAGAAGTAATGTCCAGGTGGTCAAACAGCAATACGTGTTGGGCGAACTCAGCACATCCTACATAAGCCTGTTGGATGTTCTCAGTAAGTACCTATTACCTATGACACAAGCAGGCCATATGGTGTATGTGGGACACAAGTAGCCATTAGAAAGTGTTACGATGTATCGGTCAACGGGAAAGCTGTGTGCAGGGAACGCTGTGAGCGTGGGTCAGCACCATGATGCCATCACGTGAGTGCGTTCAGTCCAGCAGTCCGGGCAAGTGCTCAGTCGCTGTGTGCAGCGGCACGGCCAAGCAGTTAGTGGACTACGACTACACCCAGCGGCTGTCCCGCGGCATGGCTGCTGGGCAGGTAGGCTCCTGTCCTGTCCCCAACACTGTCTGACGGTGAGCGTGCAGCTCATCTCGTCCCTGGCGCTGAGAAACCTCATGCGGAAGTCAGATATCACACCACCCCTCCAGTCGTACTGTCCTCACCTCAACATCAGCAGCTGTGCTGTATCTGAGAGTGATACTGACGTGAGTCACTTTTGTATTTGCATACACACACGTCCACGTAGACAGGGATCTCGGGAGAAGGCCGAATGTTGTTATATGGGATATACGGCGTGTGGTGCAGTTCACAGTGACGGCATACAATCCGCTCACCCTCCCCGTCGACACCTATGTCAACGTCCCGGTCAAGACTACGCTCCTAGAGGTCTTCGACTCCGAGGGATACCCAGTGAAGGCGCAGGTAGGTGACCGCCTACATTCCCGAACCGCTCGAGCCAACCTCCGATGCCCAGATTCTATCAGCCCACCCTGGTCTGGACAAGGCCGCACCGTACAACTTGGCCTTCCTCGTCTCCCTGCCGGCTCTCGGCTACCGTACCTATTTCGTCAAGATGATCAACTGTAAGTTCACCGCTACCTTCGATCTTTAAGAGTCGGTGGCTTGTTGGTATAAATTGTCCACGTCCTGGAATAGAATTTCATATTGAACACTTTTCTGAATAAATTTGCTTCAATGTTCCTCAGGTTTGAACGAATCCATCTTCACAGGTGAGCTCGAGTAACCGAATGCGGTTCTTGTACCTTCTAAGTACAACGTTGAACTGCCTTCTACACGCGTAGACATGTGATGCATGTCATTGCATGTGGTGCATCACAATAAAATAATTGTTAACTATTCATTATGATTATCATGGGACTGGGTCAAAACGGCCCTCAGTTGCTCTCATCCCTGGTATTCTACCCCAAAGCCACGATTTTAGTGAGAATTAGAAGTTTATGGTGCCATTTGATCCAAACTATTTCTTACTTTGATACCAAACAGCGCGGGGAAAAGTCTTAAAGAACGTTACCATTTATTCTCAAATCTTATCTCTATATGTGTCTCAGGTAAATATAATAACCTTTAATAGTTTTAATATTATAAGATGATATATTTTCTCATTCTCTGTCGTGGCTTGAATAACCTCGTAAAAATTATTTATTCAAAACATTTCAACTTGTAGGTATTCCAGATTAATTTTAACAAGCACATCCTAGCAAGCAGACACTATCCGGACAACTCGACTAATTAGCCATTAGAGCATGGTCTTCTAGTCCTACCAAAAGGCCATAGCACCAAGCAGACTGATCACTGTGGCAATGAACCAAGGAAGCAGTATGCCTGCAGAGCTGCAACACAATCCCCGGGTCAGGAAGGGAGAGATTTCTGTAAAAAAATAAAGTTTGACAGAGAGAAGAAACTATCCGGACAACTTCGTTTGAATTGTTGATTGATATATTGATTTGAATAACTGAAATGTAGAGTTGGAGAAACTAATTCTTGTGATGAACATGTTTCAAACATGTTGAAAATTGACCTTTAATCAATAGCTTGCAGAACTGACTTGCAGTGTTTGCTTACAAAACAATGTTTGAATGTCTCTATGTGTATCATATTTGATATTGTTATCTAACGATATATTGTATTTACCACATCACAAAGCTGACTTTCTCGCCCAGTATGTTCTAATATGGAGCTACCAGTCTGTACATTAATATTTACTCATAATATTGATTAATTATACGTGTTGAGGATCATTTTCGATTTAAACAACGTAAACGACATTGATATATTTATTCTCACATCTCAGATTATTTCTAGCGACTACAAAAATAATCGGATCGAACTATGCGTGTCAATATCAGCGCATTTTATATAATTCATATATATTTTCTAACTAATATATAGATTCTCTAGACGATTCTTAAATATAATTTGAAAAATATATTGATTCAGGAAATAAACTTTAATTAACAGTATTAAAGATGAGAAATTTGTATGAGCAACTCTTATCATTTCTATGATTTGATGCGATGTTTTAATAAATGATCGACCCGTAGATTCAAAATGAATAAAAGCTCTAAAATATCAACGATCCTCACATAGGAAATGTGACATCGTTTTACCATTCATAAAAAAATCTGCGTTTTTACTATTTCAGCCCACAATTAAAAATGGTAATGATACTATAAGTGAATGGCAACTCTATTACAAATTGTGCCATATCGGAATGGAGTCTAATACGTGGGTGAAAAAAAAGCCTGAGCTATTGAATGGAGTTTATAAGTTGCTATAGGTATGGATGATTGAATTCGGTCCTTTAGTTCTTTGACGTCTTTGATGATTTGCCCCATCAGTTTATGATCTGTTGTCATTTTCAGGTCAGTAGTCTTTCTTGTTTCTTACAGTTAGTTTATGTTGAGGCCTTCCTTGAGCATTGCATTTAGTAAAAGAAATACGAGACAACTACTTATTAGTAAAGTATATTATATTATATATTATAAGTAAATTATATTGAAATATGATTTTTAAAAGTTTAAAATTCAAACACCTTGTCATCTTAAAAGGCTGATTGAGGTAATAGTCCACAGTCGCCGCTGTCCACTCTGACATTCATAGCTCTGCTGCTGTTGATTCACTTGCCAATTGTCCCTTTCTCTATCATAAATTTACTGCTGAAATTAGAACCAGCGAGAGAGGGGACCGGGGACCCTCTTCTGGGGTGTAGGGGACATTAAACTGTCTCTTGCTTGGTGGTGTCGATGGGGACACAATGAGAGGATGTGTGGTGACAGCCATCGCAGACCCCTGCTCTCTGTCCCAGCCCGGCCGGAGAGAGGACACCTACACCGACATCGTCTTCAGCAACCAGGTAAGTCCTGTCGAACTGAAATATCAGTTTATCCTTTAGAATCCCTCCTGTATGCTAATTATGTGACTTAATATATAAAGATGATCTAAATTCCATATGGAGACGATGGATATCCATTCAACTATTGAAGTCGAGTCCTATGTACTCATTAATGTCTAGCCTGGAAAAGGAATTTGGCTAGACTAAGTTCCAGGAAATCTTTACTAATATTTGAGCAAGAATATTAGTTATAGACATGACCCAATTTTATCTCTGCACTCTTTTTGATACCCACACATTAAAGAAAATTTAATAATCATATTCACAGCTATCCATCAACCCACACAGTCTGCCCAAATAACTACGTTATCAAAACATCGTTAAAATTTTACACAAATAAATTTACTGGCAATGCGTTTCTTTTCAAACGCATTGCCAGTAAATTTATTTGTGTAAAATTTTAACGATAGAGGGCAATAAAATTTAATTTATCAAAACATCGTACAGAAATATGAGGTTTGATCACTTCTCTTTGAATCAAGTGAAGATGGATACGTCCCCATTCCAAGTGTGGTTGGTAGATCCTGGAAGTGACCATCGACGGCTATTCGGGCTACATGAAGAGTGTGAAGAACTTGAAACAAAATCTCCAGGCCGACATCACGCAGTCCTTCTTGTGGTACCAAGGTATGAAGGGCGACAACGTCGGGTTCGACAGGCGGGCTTCTGGCGCTTATATCTTCCGGCCCAACGGCACGCAGCCTTTACCGCTGGGCGACCGTGCCAATGTGAAGATATACAAGGTAAGCCGTCGCCCTCCCTCGCCCCTGAGTGCAGGCTGGTAGTGCTGAGGTGCAGGGCGAGCTGGTCACCGAGGTGCATCAGATCTTCTCCCCCTGGGTCACCCAGGTCATCCGCCTCTACAACAACTCGCAGCTGCTTGAGCTGGACTGGGTGGTTGGTCCCATCCCGGTCGGGTGAGGTTTCTTCTAGTTATGGAAACTGGAACATCGCATGTGGGACAGAGAAAGTCGATGCTATTGTAATCTCACCTTGAGATATAGAGGGTTGTAGAGAGGATTTTGTTCCGTTGTCTCAATGTCTCTGTAAATCAGATCTAGTTTGCATTCAAAGACCTAGTTTTATTTGCAGACGAACTCTATAACTACGATGAAAGGTAAAACTGCGATGGAATTCTTACAACACTCACACTATATCCTAAAAACAAATTATATAGGCACAAAAAGTAGCACTTTTAAAAACGCATTAAAGCAAAGCATTTATCATACCAGTACGAAACGCGATGATGGTGATAATGAGCATAGCACTGGTTTTGGAAACTTAAAAATAAAAAATAAATAAAAAACACCTGTGTACCATAGTTTCGGGCTTTGACTCTAATTAGTACAGAGACGGCTAGGTTTCACAGCATCCTACGAAAGGAGTTATGAAATAGATCGCATTGGCCGAAAATGTATTTATGCTGGTGAAGTGAAAAGTCCGCTTTTTAGGCAAGAATTCAACATAAGGTTGCGAGGATATTCATGTACCAAAAATTACATCTCTCTCTTCAAAACTCCGAATCCATTTTTGCCTTAAATTGTCAAAACTGGCGTAGCATCTCTTTATCGCAGCCATTACGTTTTATACCGGATTAAGGAATTAAATACATTGTTTTGACACTCGGTTCAAATGAATAGGTACCTCATTCTGAGCCTCGAATTTCCTTCCGCAACTTAATGCAATATCCTTTATAAATATGAAAATGAAATCCAAAATTCGCGTTACGCAAAATCTACAGAATCAATCATTATGAATTTTCGCATGTAGGTAGCTGAAAATATCGTTTAACATATAGACTATTCAAAAACTAAAAAGGTTAATGTGCTTTTTTTTAAACCAAAAAGCGTTAGTTCCAGCCTTTTACCGCTTGGCGCAGCACTGGTTGCGACGATAAATGAATTTGATTGGTTAATAATTTTACACGTAGTTTGTTTACACGATGAATGTTAGTTTGTTTACACGATGAATGTTTTTAAAGGGTAAGATTATCCAATCGCCGTAAAACTTTAGAGTTATTTATTATACTACTGGGAAGGTTTCTGGTTTGAATTTGATTTGAAATAAATATTCGTTGCAATTTTATTTGCAAATTTTCTACTTTCACTCGCAAGCAGCGCCTCTCGCGGTTTCTGGTGAAATTACATTTATTAATTGTAAAATGCTAAAATGAGTTCCAAGTATAATAAATTTAATATTTAATTTAAGAATTTAGTAATATAATATTCCAATGACGTTTTAAAAAAATTGGCATTTCAATATTAATATATATTTAAAGAAAATATCTTATTTAAAATTTAATAAATGTTTTCAAAATTTTATGTTTCAAAAATACATATATTTAAACGCATATAACAATATTTATATACGTTTATAAATCTATATATAGGTGGATTGGATGTTTTATAGAATCTTATTAACAAATGTTTGTTAGGCAAACTTTTAGTCGGGTAAAAACCGGACGAAGCCGGGTACATTCGCTAAATACAGTTATTTACAAACGTTCCTTTGTGGCAAGATACTATTCCTTCAACTTCAAATTACCGAGTAGACCAATTAATATTAATTTTATTCAACTTATCGAGTATTTTTCAAGGGACTGGGAAATATTTTCAAATTATCGAGAGTATAGACAAGTATAGATTCAGTAGAGATTGGATGTTTGCTATAATCGTTTTAACAAATGTTAAATAGGCAAACTTTTACTCGGGTAAAAACCGGACGAAACGCTGCTTGCGAGTGAAAGTAGAAAAATTGCAAATAAAATTGCAACGAATATTTATTTCAAATCAAATTCAAACAAGAAACCTTCCCAGGAGTATAGTAAATAACTCTAAAGTTTTACGGCGATTGGATAATCTTACTTTTTAAAAACATTCATCGTGTAAACAAACTAACATTCATCGTGTAAACAAACTACGTGTAATATATTATGTTTGTCGGCTATGAACGCCCTCAATATGTTACTAATCTCGCTGAAATTTGAACAGGACAGAGAGTTAAATCTGGAAAAGTTTTTTGTCGCACTTTTAACCAAGAAAAATTATAAAATAAAATAAAAAAAATAAAATATAAAAAGATCAGGTGTTGAAATCAAAAATAAAAATGGCATATCCTGACCAGGAGCACATGTGCTTTACAGATTTTTTCATGTGTTAAGCGTATTCACGCAAGTTTGGCCTTAAATACCCATTTCATGGTTTTTCAAGAAGCCTCTGGGACCAAAATACCTTTTTGGTCGCAGTGGTACAGCCTACTCCACACTGACGAGCGCCAAAAAGCGCGAAACGCGTTCGTGTAGGGCTTTTCTTGATTTATCAAGAATTTAGGTTGGCCAAATATCAGGGAACAGGCTAAATCAATGATCAGTTGATTTCTGTTCCACCAGATGGCGTTCTGCCTTCTGTAAAGCACATGTGCTCCTGGTCAGGATATGCCATTTTTATTTTTGATATACATATATATAACTAATTATCGTACTTGATATGTTTGTAAAAGAATAATTTGTTTAATACTTTATAGAATGAAGACGTGTACTTATATTAATATTGATGCAGAGTGTTGTGTAACTAGATACCGAAATAAGACATTTAATCGAAATAAACTTTGTATCACTACCACATCTATTCTTGGTCGTCTCAAAGCCTCAAAGAAGATATTTCTCTATAAATATGTGTAATAATGTGTTGAGATCCTGTCGACTCTCTGTAATAATACGTTGAAGCTCTGGTCGACTAGCTGTAATATTGCGTTGAGATCCTGTCGACTCTCTGTAATAATAGATTGGGATCCTATTCTGTGATTAGGGATCCTGTCGACTAGCTGTAATAATGCGTTGAGGTTTGGTAAGCCTGTTGTAGAACCTCGTCGACTCTCGCTATAAGTTGTGGCAACCGAGGGTCAAACCTGTAGTAACCGCGAGGGACAGTCAGGGGTGGAGAGTTTTCCCGTACCTCTCTGCACCTTGTAGGATCTTTAACAGTTCTCACAGGGTACAGGCAGTCGTGGTCGAGGCAGAGTGGAAAACTGGGGATGTCCACACACACAAAACGAAGAGACACAGTTGAAAGAAAGTTCCTTGAATAGATAAAAAGCGAGCCAAGAGCAAAGATGGAGATCGAGAAGTTTTCTTACTGTTTTACATCGTCGATGAGTTGGTCTCTGGAGACAATAAGGGATGACGCTGACCGGAAGACTCCTGGACTGAACTGAACTGGTTGTTGCTACGCGGCCTTTTTATACGACCGCTCTGACTAAGAGAATTGGGTCATGCACGTGTCGATGGACACCGGACACTGGCGACAGACTGTCGGGGTCCAATCTATCTTTAGAAGTCACTTGTGATTCTCTCTTTGGCTCTTAACTTAGCTTTTAATCTATTATATTTTATTTATTCATCCTCAGTACATTACATCTGGAGATACAAGGACACACGTCAATTATGCGTATAATTAGTTATAAATCTGCAATTAGTTCTATATACAACATGACAATCTTGTTATAAAGATTATAATATATAGGGTTGTTGGTTTAAATTATCATATATGTATATTCCTATTTCTTCGTTTGCCTTAGAATTTCAAAAGCCGGGTTTAATATTCTATTTCAATTTACCTTTTTTACACAAACTTTGGTTAAATGACCTTGAAGCTTAGGGATTTTCAAAATATTCACCCTAATTCTAATACATGTGGAAAATAAATAGAGATAGGGATCTATACCAGCACCCAGTTTCCTGGAGCACGTTGCCTCCCAACTGCTCAATGACTAAGGAAAACATTAGCACCCTTAAGGAAAACAATCCTTTTTATGGGAAAGGTATATATTCAGAATTTCTTCGTTCTTTTTTAAAACGGTAAAATGTGAAAATTGCTGATGAATATTTTAATATTTTTAATCTGTGTACATATACATATGCAAATTCGAAACTACTATGGAGGCGTATGATTCTTTAATAAAAATAAAACAATTTATAGGCCCTTACTACAATGGAAATATTAATGGGAGGGCCTGGTTCATCAGTGGTGAACCCGCCCAGGTATATTAAACTGGCGAAATCGCTGGGAGGGTTCAACACTGATGAGCCAGGCCCTCCCATTAGTTTTTCCATTGCAGTAAGGGCCGTAGAAATTGTTTAATTTTTAAAAGAATCATACGCGTCTGTAATAGTTTCGAATTTTCATAACAGATGGCGCGCTAATGAATCATGATTTATACATATAAATATTTATATTTTTCTGAAATGCCTTGCCATGATGGCTGCATTACTCAAGTATGTGTGTGCAGAGATGGCGTGGGCAAGGAGGTCGTTACCAGGTTCGACTCCAACCTGTTGAACAACGGCGTCTTCTACACCGACCTGAACGGCAGGGAGGTCTTGAATAGGATGTAAGTAATCTGGTCTAAAATGACGTTTTAAATAAGATATGAAATGTTTTCGGGCAAATATTATTTTATGTTTAAGGAAGTTCTAGATTTAAATATAGCATCTTGAATTACATAGTAAATACCACAGTGCTTTGCTTAGAAATTCCCATCTGTATGAAATAAGTATGGATGTACAAGTGAGCTTTGATTCCAGTTAAACCTACATTATGTAGTTTACCGATGGTCTGAATAGATATTTAGCAATAATATGAAGACAGGGCCAGGAAATTATGAGCTGATACTTTATAAAAACTCTAGATATTTTTGAATGAATCTTGTCACTCTAACAGAAAAAAACATTGTTTCAGACGGAACTATCGGCCCACGTGGAACGTCAAAATCCAGGAGCCTGTCTCAGCCAACTACTATCCTGTCAACAGCAGGATCTATATCATTGTAGGTCACCCCGGTTATAATCTCGTCATCACTACGTACTTCGTCCCTTCTACCAACACCCTTGAATCGTATAGCTACTTGTCGATGCACCCTTCACTCCATATAACACCCTTGAATCGTATATCCACTTATCGATACATACCTCACTCCATCTAACATCCTTGAATTGTATATTCACTTATATATACATACCTCACTCCATCTAACATCCTTGGATTGTATAGTCACTTATATATACATACTTCACTCCATCTAACATCCTTGGATTGTATAGTCACTTATCGATACATACTTCACTCCATCTAACATCCTTGGATTGTATAGCCACTTATCGATACATACTTCACTCCATCTAACACCCTTGGATTGTATAGTCACTTATCGATACATACTTCACTCCATCTAACATCCTTGGATTGTATAGCCACTTATCGATACATACTTCACTCCATCTAACACCCTTGGATTGTATAGTCACTTATCGATACATACTTCACTCCATCTAACAGCCTTGGATTGTATAGCCACTTATCGATACATACTTCACTCCATCTAACATCCTTGGATTGTATAGCCACTTATCTATACATACTTCACTCCATCTAACACCCTTGAATAGTATAGCCACTTATCGATACATATTTCACTCCATCTAACACCCTTGGAATGTATAGCCACTTATCTATGCATATTTCACTCCATCTAACACCCTTGGATCGTATAGCCACTTATCGATACATATTTCACTCCATCTAACACCCTTGGATTGATTAGCCACTTATCTATACATACTTCACTCCATCTAACACCCCTGGATTGTATAGCCACTTATCGATACATATTTCACTCCATCTAACACCCTTGGATTGTATAGCCACTTATCGATACATATTTCACTCCATCTAATACCCTTGGATTGAATAGCCACTTATCGATACATATTTCACTCCATCTAACACCCTTGGATTGTATAGCCACTTATCTATACATATTTCACCCCATCTAACACCCTTGGATTATATAGCCACTTATCGATACATATTTCACTCCATCTAACACCCTTGGATTGTATAGCCACTTATCGATACATATTTCACCCCATCTAACACCCTTGGATTGTATAGCCACTTATCTATACATATTTCACCCCATCTAACACCCTTGGATTATATAGCCACTTATCGATACATATTTCACTCCATATAACACCCTTGGATTGAATAGCCACTTATCGATACATATTTCACTCCATCTAACAGCCTTGGATTGTATAGCCACTTATCGATACCTATTTCACTCCATCTAACACCCTTGGATTGTATAGCCACTTATCTATACATATTTCACCCCATCTAACACCCTTGGATTGTATAGCCACTTATCGATACATATTTCACTCCATCTAACACCCTTGGATTGTATAGCCACTTATCGATACATATTTCACTCCATCTAACACCCTTGGATTGTATAGCCACCTATCTATACATATTTCACTCCATCTAACACCCTTGGATTGTATAGCCACCTATCTATACATATTTCACCCCATCTAACACCCTTGGATTATATAGCCACTTATCGATACATATTTCACTCCATGTAACACCCTTGGATTATATAGCCACTTATCGATACATATTTCACTCCATCTAACACCCTTGGATTGTATAGCCACTTATCGATACATATTTCACTCCATCTAATACCCTTGGATTGAATAGCCACTTATCGATACATATTTCACTCCATCTAACACCCTTGGATTGTATAGCCACCTATCTATACATATTTCACCCTATCTAACACCCTTGGATTATATAGCCACTTATCGATACATATTTCACTCCATATAACACCCTTGGATTGAATAGCCACTTATCGATACATATTTCACTCCATCTAACAGCCTTGGATTGAATAGCCACTTATCGATACATATTTCACTCCATATAACACCCTTGGATCGTATAGCCACTTATCTATACATATTTCACCCCATCTAACACCCTTGGATTGTATAGCCACTTATCGATACATATTTCACTCCATCTAACACCCTTGGATTGTATAGCCACTTATCTATACATATTTCACCCCATCTAACACCCTTGGATTATATAGCCACTTATCGATACATATTTCACTCCATCTAACACCCTTGGATTGTATAGCCACTTATCTATACATATTTCACTCCATCTAACAGCCTTGGATTGTATAGCCACTTATCGATACATATTTCACTCCATCTAACACCCTTCTTCTTCTTCTTCTTTCTTATCTCCACTCAATCATATTACGGTATCAAGCTTGTAAAGTTGGATTGTATAGCCACTTATCGATACCTATATACTTCACTCCATCTAACAGCCTTGGATTGTATAGCCACTTATCGATACATATTTCCCTCCATCTAACACCTTTCTTCTTCTTCTTCTTCTTCTTTCTTAACTCCACTCAATCATATTACGGTATCAAGCTTGTAAAGTTGACAAACATTATAATTGGGTGAAGTAGAATGCGTCTGTCTTTGTCATTAAGACTGGGAGCACTACTCAGTGGCAGGCCGACTTAGCTCCGAATGAAATGGCCGCCTCTGACATGAGAAACAGACGCCATGTGCAGCTGCTCCTAACATGAAGTACAAACGGTGTTCATCCTGTATTCCTGGATTAGGAGCCCTTACAAGGTACTATCAGCCGGGCCAGCTGAACCCAGGTTTTTTAGTGAGCTTTTTACTGCTCCCCCTCCTCTTTTTTCATCCGGGCTTGGGACCGGCAAAGGCAGAGTTATCTAACACCCTTGGATTGTATAGCCACTTATCTATACATATTTCACTCCATCTAATACCCTCGGATTGTATAGCCACTTATCGATACATACTTCACTCCATCTAGCACCCTTGGATTGTATAGCCACTTATCTATACATATTTCACTCCATCTAACACCCTTGGATTGTATAGCCACTTATCTATACATATTTCACTCCATCTAATACCCTTGGATTGTATAGCCACTTATCGATACATATTTCACTCGATCTAACACCCTTGGATTGTATAGCCACTTATCTATACATATTTCACTCCATCTAACACCCTTGGATTGTATAGCCACTTATCTATACATATTTCACTCCATCTAACACCCTTGGATTGTATAGCCACTTATCGATACATACTTCACTCCATCTAACACCCTTGGATTGTATAGCCACTTATCGATACCTATATACTTCACTCCATCTAACAGCCTTGGATTGTATAGCTACTTTTCTATACATACTTCACTCCATCTAACAGCATTGGATTGTATAGCCACTTATCTATACATATTTCACTCCATCTAGCATCCTTGGATTGTATAGCTACTTATCTATACATACTTCACTCCATCTAGCACCCTTGTATAGCCACTTATCTATACATATTCCACTCCATCTAACACCCTTGGATCGCATAGCCACTTATCTATACATACTTCACTCCATCTAACACCCTTGGATCGTATAGCCACTTATCTATACATGCTTCACTCCATCTAATAACCTTAGATCGTGTAACCACTCAAGCTTTGATTTACACTCCCACACAGTGAGTAAATACTGCCTTGGTATCATCAGATTCATCTTGGACAATAAAAAAAATATTCAATCTCTATATTTTCTATTCAGGCTTCCCGACATTATTTGTCCACAAAATATTTCCTTTAGGAAAAAAAAAAGAGTTCAAAAGTTTCTCGACTCTTTAAAAGCGGTTCAGGAGTATATAATAATATTTGCTTTCACAATAAATTTTAAAGACAGTTTTCCAGCTCAGTTATAATAAACCCATCCACTAAGTGTTTTCCATCTCATCAGTGCTCTCGTTTTCCAGGATCCCCGCAAAAAAGCCCAACTCACAATCTTCAACGATCGCACTCAGGGTGGAGGCAGCATACAGGAGGGTTCCATCGAGTTGATGGTGAGTTGTTATCTTGGCCTTATCTACTCCTATGTTCTATTGGCGTTGTTCCTTAGTATCCGCCATTAAACCTAATTATATCCTCTAAAATGTCTGTACATTCAAGCATTTGATGGGTGTTTACTCTAATAGTAACTTTACTCTATTAGTGTGAGGACTTGAACTGCCATTGTGGCAAGGAGATCCAGGACCTAGACACCTACTGGTGGAATCCCCACTCTTCTTTACCGCTAGACAACAGACAGTAAATAATGTAGATCTATAACAATTATTAAAATATATATTTATTATTATATTTCTAACCTGAAAGGTTCAGGGGTTCCTAATATATAATATTTTTCTCTTTCTTTTAAATTTATGTTTTCTTGTATAATATGTTTATAACTGTTTCTGTTGTAATGTAAATCGACACAATTATCCCTAGCCGGGATATCGCGTTTTGTGTGTTTAAATAAATAAAAATGAACCACGACCGATCTGAAGAAATTATAATTTTGCGAAATAAAAAATAAATAAATAAATATATCTTGAAATAATCTAATCTAACCTCCAATGAGAAAACACCTGCAGAAGAGACCAGGAATATACATGTTTCTGGCGTTATCTCACATGAGAACACCTTAAATATTAATCAGGTGTTCAGTGTAATATATAAACTTCTAAATGAAGAAATTGATAAATGTGTGTGATTGCTTTGATAATTATTAATATATATAGTCACGACCGTCATGGGCGGGCGGGCGGGCGGGCCGGCCGGCCGGCCGGTTCTGTCACGGATGCGCGCGCATCATCATTATGATCATTATCATTATCCAAATAATTTGGATTATAGATTAGAAGGTAATAAGACCAAATCTACTGATAAGGTACAATTTGGAATATAGATTAGAAGCAGAAGGTAATAAGACCAAATCTAATGATAAGGTACAATTTGGATTATCAACATATATAGTCACGACCGTCTTTCCTCAATTCCTCATCGCTGTCACGGATGCGCGCGCATCATCATTAGTATAATATAAAAAGCCAACAATGAAGAATGAATGTAAGATAAAAAGCCAACAATGAAGAGTAAATATGATATAAAAAGCCAACAATGAAGAATAAATGTAAGATAAAAAGCCAACAATGAAGAGTAAATATAATATAAAAAGCCAACAATGAAGAATGAATGTAAGATAAAAAGCCAACAATGAAGAGTAAATATGATATAAAAAGCCAACAATGAGAATGAATGTAAGATAAAAAGCCAACAATGAAGAGTAAATGTAATATAAAAAGCCAACAATGAAGAATAAATGTAAGATAAAAAGCCAACAATGAAGAGTAAATATAATATAAAAAGCCAACAGAGTGAATGTAAGATAAAAAGCCAACAATGAAGAGTAAATATAATATAAAAAGCCAACAATGAAGAATGAATGTAAGATAAAAAGCCAACAATGAAGAGTAAATATGATATAAAAAGCCAACAATGAGAATGAATGTAAGATAAAAAGCCAACAATGAAGAGTAAATGTAATATAAAAAGCCAACAATGAAGAATAAATTGTATAGCGAAAAACTAGTTTTACGAAGGAGCTTCTTTATTATGCTTGTGCTAGCTTTCGAACCTTTCGGTTCTTCAACAGGCGTGGCCAGTATGACTATACTAACAGGGTATAAGCGCGCTTGAGCCATTATATACAACATATATATTTACATGCGAAGTGATATTTCAAATATAATTAAAATAGAAATAAGAATTATGACTATGAAATATAAAATAAACTATGCAAATGAACTTATAGATTTTTAGATAAAATTTTGGAAAATATACGCTAAAAGTTAAGTAAAATTATGATATTCACTTTATGTAAGTAGTGTGACACTTTAAAACCTGTATAGTTTAAAACCAATAAAATTTTAAAACACCTCAACACAGAAAAGCCAAGTGGGGGTCCACTCCAACCCGACCACTCTCCAGAGCATACAACGGGACAACTATTGAGATAATATATGATATATTTCCGGTAGATCTATTTTCCTATTGATGCTGTTTGTTTGTGATGATATAATGTACTCCAGTACCAATCTGTGCTGCTTATTGTTTATGTGTTGATATAGTACTTTAGGATGATCTAAGTTAAAGCTATGGCCAGTGTTTGAAATATGTTGGTATATAAGTGACTTCGGGTCTCTATTGTTTATGTTTCTTTTGTGTTCGGTGATCCTGATATACGCGGTTCTGCCAGGCTCCCCCACATAGGAGGCCGGGCAATCCTGGCAAGAAACCGCGTATACTGCTCCGGTGGAGTGGATGGGATTACTGGGTATGTCTGCTTTGGTGATAGGGTTCCTGAGAAGGGCAGCAAGATTGGGGGGCTGTTAAAGTAGACTTGGATGCCATATGGGCGTAGGATTCTGGAAATGGTAACAGAGAATGAGGAATATGGAAGATAGCAAACAGCTCTATAAGTCGTGGAGGTCCTCGGAGCAGTGGGATCAAACGTGTGTTTATCTATGAATTTTTTCGGGTATCCTGCAGTGGTTAGAAGGGTGGTAATTCTGTTTTTTTCTATGGCTTTGAATATAGGCAATGAGCAATGCGTATGTATTCTTTTGGTTAAGGTCCTGACTGTATTTATTTTATAGGCTACCGGGCTATTGGAGGAGAAATGGGTGTATAGGGGCGGGATATTCTTTTTGTGATAAACTGCTGTGTGTAATCAGTGTGGAGTGCGAATAATGAGAATGTCCAGGAAAGGTAATACTAGGCTTGTTTCTGATTCATATGTAAATTTGATATCTGCGTGAAAGGAATGTAGAGTGTCAAGAATGGGTTGGAGTTTATTCGGTTTGAGTATACAGAAGATGTCGTCCACATACCTCCTCCAATAATGTGGAGTAAATATAATATAAAAAGCCAACAATGAAGAGTAAATCTCTATATATATAAAAATAAATGTTTGTATGTTTGTCTGTTTGTATGTTTGTTTGTATGTCCGGTATACAAATTCGCAGTAGTTCACTAATTCAAACCAAAATGTCCATACATAGGTAAAAAAATACGGGGAAGACGATAGGCTATTTTAAAAATATATATAAATCAATTATTAAAACTATATATTTTTAGTCAGAAAATGAAGATGAGGATATTGCTGTATCATGTTTGATTATCAGATACAAAATTATATCGGGAAAAATTCCAAAAAGCAGAGACCACGGGTGAAACCAGTTCATTATTTTGTACGCAGGAACAAAATTCTAACAGAAAAACATTCATTCGAGCAGAAAACAAAAGCCAGATCATCTTTCTATAAAAATATCGCTTCTCAGACACAAAGTTTGCAGCGGGACGTTTCACAAGTGTGACATCCACGGCGCCAATTTATAATTGTAACGAATAGTATTTGAATAAAAACATTTAATCGGGTAAAACCCGGGCGTTGCCCGGGTCATTCGTCATTAATATATAGTCAAGACCGTCTTTCCTCAATTCCTCATCGCTGTCACGGATGCGCGCGCATCATCATTATGATCATTATCTTCTATAGAAGCTTCTATCTTTATAATTATGTATATTTACAAAAAGTCAATTCGCTCGCGCCTCTAGCGGTGAAAATGAGGGGTAATACCAGCTGACCTAACGTACATGTAAAGTTTGGAGCGGGACGTTTCACAAGAGTGACATCCACGGTTCCAATTTATAATTGTAACAAATAGTATTTGAATAAAAACATTCAATCGGGTAAAACACGGGCGTTGCCCGGGTCATTCGTCTAGTTCCATTATAATATAGAGTTATCTTTAACGAAAGAATCCACTGAGGCTTTCTGTACCCTAGAATATTTGATTTTAATATTCTAGGTTTGTTTTATTTGGTTTTGGTGACAAGAGGTAACGATACTTTATCGATGTCTGGAGAAGGGCTCTCCAATGTCTGAGGAATCTACAAAACACTACATTTGTCTATAAACTTGTTTAATAAACCATTATTATATGCTCAAAGTTCAGTCATAATCAAATTACTAAATAAAACCGGTAGGCCAGAGTTGACACAATAAAATGCATTTCACCAAGAATTATCAACATTCAATGCTGGAATTGCATTATTAATTGGCCGTCCATTCTCATTTGCCAATTGCTTACATCTCACTCTCACCACCATAAAATAAGAATTATTTAAGTCATTTTATATTATATTTTATTCTCATACATTTTTTTTCGGTCTGTCAAAAGAGTTTTACGAGGGCTTAGACAAAACGATGATCGAAATATTTTTAAACGTTGTCTAGTCTTTGCGACCAAGCTAAATATAATCAAAATAGTGAAACTTCGTTCGTTTGTAACTTACACAACTGCACGTTCAGAACTAGATAGAATGTAATGCTCTTATTTCTATCTACCAATCTTTCGAGTGGCTACTTAAAGCAGCTCTTACTCTCTTGATGAACGTGGATGAAGGTACAGTTAAACCTGTCTATAGCGCCCCCTCTTGGGACTCACCAAAATAGGGTGCTTTAGAAAGGGGGTGCTATATACAGGTCACTTTTAATGTAAATCGCATCGTACTACGTATTTAAAATCGGGCGATATAGAGAGGAAGGCGTTATTTAGAGGGGGCGCTATAGACAGGTTTAACTGTATCTAAAGTGAAAGGTGACTTGCAGGTTCACCGCCGGCTGCTGTACGACGACGGCTTCGGTGTGGGGGAGCCGCTGAACGAGCCGGGCGAGAATGGCAAGGGACTGGTGGTGCGGGGCACGCACTACCTCACCCTGACATCGCCGGAGCAAGGCGCCGTGCTACAGCGGGAAACGGCCCGGCAGCTGCGAGACCAGCCTCGCCTGACCTTCGCCTTGCTCACCTCGTCGATCCCCAACTACCTCACCAACTACTGCACGCGCTGGTCCGCTCTCTCCTCCCGCCTGCCGCCCGCCGTCCACCTTCTCACCCTGGAACCCTGGACCGACGGCTCGCTGCTGCTCCGCTTCGAACATATCTACGAGGCCACTGATGACCCTGATGGACTCTCCAGGCCGGTGTCCTTCTCCCTGCAGGTGGGTTCTCAGTTAGCGATACTTCCACAGTAATTCCTACATACCTCCTCGGAGAACTAGGAGAGTTTAATTCATTCAAAATTCAAAGTAAAACTCATAATGCAACGGTCGAAGCCACTAGAAGGAGATATTCACATCTAATGAACCAAGTCCTACTTAATATATGTTTTAATGGTAGATTTTTGTTTTAGAACTATATAACAAAATAAAGATAATTTCACACGCAAGGTGTAATATATATAAAAATATCACTTTTCTCTCCCCAAATATTTATGCAGGGAAAACACTTCAGCGTTCAATAAAGTTTAGCAATGAATAGGAAATTTTAGAAGGCAAAGATGACGACGGATATAAATGATACCTTTTTAGCCCTTTTTCTTCAATAAACCAACATGTTTCTTCTAATTTCTTTTTGCAATGAAGGTTCCAGCAGTTTCGCCAACTTAATCCACCAGACCGCTGTGTTATTACATACATAATGTATGTTGATACGATATTGGACTTTTCTGCATTTATACCCGGTATATAAAATAATTCTTGGTTAAAGTTCTCAATAAAACTATAAACTCTCTATAACAAATTTTATATAACGATGTTTGGTAAATAAAACTTATTTAAAAGTTTATATTTGACCTTGAATAACATTTTCAACAAATTCTATTGGTTATTTTATCGACTAAGTATTCCGTTAAATAGACGCAAAACTGTGCGTCATCTATTGGCCGTCTCTGTAATCTGGTAGCTCGGTGATACAACATCAGATTTGGCAAGTCCAGAAACGCCCACTTAGACATCGTGAGTTTTATTTTTTTACTTATCCCTAGTAGACGTAGTACAGGCAATAATAAGCTTGGTGGGTAGAAGTTAGCGATTGTTTTTAATGTAAGTTACCCAAATGTGTACATATGTGAAAAGTAGTTCGACTTTGCACTTACAAATGTGCCAGAAACCCGTTTGGTTACTTGCACTTGCAGGTGGGTTTGGATTTTTGCAAGAATTGGAGACCTTTGGAGCATTTTTTAAATCAGAAAAAGTTTTCAATGCGGGATTCGATCCCGTGTCGTAGCGGTCGAAAACCAACGGTTTAAACCATCCTTCCACAGACCCCCGACTTAGACCCCGTGGTTTCGGGAAGTGGTCCTCGTGAGTCGAAGGCGGGCTTTGTTTTGACCATGTCCACAATGTATGGTGGATATGTTACTCTCCTCGCCCTGTGTTTCTAAGTTGAGGCAGTTAAGACCAAATCATTCTCACTGTGTTCGCTTAATTTGAATTGTGCATTCATTGCACTCTTTGTATAGTTAAGAGCAATTTTATTTTGGAATCTGAGTTCATATTTCCAGAATGATTGCAGATATTGAGTTTAATTTTACTCTAAATCAATTTTTAAAGATCACTTTATATAATTTATGACCCACCTGAGAAACTATCTTGAAAAAAACTACAATAAACGTCAATGTAGCCATTGTCACTAACGATCCTCACAGTTGTATAAAGCTAAGTGAAATAATAAAAATTAAAATATGTAATATTGATGAAAATCTCTCTCCCTCTTGAGGTAATCCAGATTTCTGGACCGTACTAAAGATCGAAAATCTATAATCAATACAGAAATACAAGAGGTCCGGTGCAGTGAATTCAGAGCATAATTCACAAGGGCCGCCCTAATTGACTTTTTATAAGAAAAATATCAGAATATAAAATTCTCCTATTTATGAGAAAGTATTATTTGGATGAAATTAAACGAATCAAAAATAAAAAGTGAAACGTAATAGTGACACGTTAAATTTTGTTCAAGCAATGTCTTCGAGCTAATGCCCAGCGGTGGATGTGCAGGATGTCTTCCTCAACCTCCAGATCCTGCAGGTGAAGGAGCTCACCCTCGGAGCCAACCAGTACCTGGACAAGGCTTCCAGACTGCGGTGGAGCTCGGAGGGTAACTACACTCCTTTACTTACTTTCAGAAGAACGGACGAAACTTTTCAACAATGTGTTGATGTTTATACTACAGTTAAACCTGTCTTAGTGAGAAGAGAGAGAGAGAGTACATTCATTGACAAAACTTAAGAAAGTTGGACCTTTTATAATGTATATTGGGATTCAAATAATAACTCTTGAATATATTTGATATACAGTGCTTTTATTGAAGACATACGAGATAACCAAGTAAGAACAAAATTACCTCTGTCTCATTCAAAAAAAAAAACAGACGACATCAAAATATGAAATTTCCTTAAGTTTTGTCGATGAATGTATATATGGAAGGAGAGTATCTCTATTAGAATATCATCAACACAAGTTCTCAAACTTTCCAGTTCCTCAGCTGATATGTGTCGAGCTGGGACATATGGACGATTGTGTTGAAAATACTCAAATAAAGAAACGATATTTTCTTCTTATAACTTTCCTTATACACAGTAACTTGGGTGTTACCTGTTGGTTCTACCTGTCTTCAGCGAATATTTCATACACTTTGGTTAGTATCCCGTAAAACCATATTCTCTCTTCAGCGAACATCGTTATTATCACCTAATCAAGTAAATAGGTTGGAAAGATGTTTGGAAAATTTGAAGAAAGGAAGACTTCCAATAAGCTGGTTGGAAGAGATCAAGAAGGTTACCTGAAGGTCACTAAATTAGTTGCGAGTGATGGTCGCTAGCAGATAAAATCGAAGGAATTTGTCCATAAAGTCACCGTTAGTCGAACTTGACTCAAGGGGTACAAACAACAATAAAAGTGAGAAATCAAAGACACAATAGGCGGAGACCGTATACTACCTTCCTATTAACCCAGGTTCAAGTACACGTACTAGATAATCAATGGGAGGAAACTAGACAGTTTATCCTCATACAAGTGTTCGTTTAAAACCATTTTCTGTTGTATTTTCATGTATTGATATCAAATTCAGCTACAAATACCAGAATTAATGAAAAATATTAAGAGATATTGTCTACACCATTAGTGATCAAATATCATAGTGGTTTTACACCAATTTATTCTTGTTCATTTTCCGCTCAGTAACTTCAGGAATTCGTTTTCTGAAAATTATAGAGAAAAATATTATTTAAACTTCAACCTATAAAGAATAATATTCTGAAAAATCCATCACCTACAGAGATAAGTAATACTAAGGGCCCTTAACCATATCTTACTTATGTCAGGAAGAAAGGACCGATGGTACGATCATTAAGTACACCAGAGACTGCCTCGTGTTGCTTGGAATTTGCTCTCTCTGTCTCACAAGACAAATCACTCTGCAGACAAATTTAGCTTCTAAGAAGTCATCACACTCTCAAGACCCACCATAAATCGCATCCCACTGACACCATCCAATGCGACAAATATATTCCTAAAGAAATCTATCACTCTATATAATCGTGGGAATTGTAGGTCTTGAGAATTACCAAAGGATGAGCGACCTCGCAGCTCTATTTTTTTAAAGGGAAAAAATACAAGAAGTTTTTGAGCATGTCCGTTCTTCAATAACTTCAAGAACGTCTTGCTGGCAAAGAGTATACCTTAATACTTCCTTTATTTCGTTTTAATAGAACTAAGGTGCTTATTATTTGTGATAAATATACTTTTTCAACCCAATCTCATCCTTTAAAAAGATCCATTGAGCTGTAAACCTCACCTGATGACCTCCTACCATCCTTTGCGGCCACCTTGGTAAAATCACAGACGAATTTCCCGGATATAAGCTAGCCTTCAATAAAACATTACTTTTAACAAGCCTAGTGCGCGCTCTTGCGCGCCAGCAAAAACATCAAGTCACGAAAATATTTCATGAAATTAGTTCGTAAAATTATGTCATGAAAATTCGTTACCTATGACAGGCCTACAACCTTTTTTGAAAATAAGCCTGAATGATTCGAACCTGAAATCTTATTATCTATAATCAGTCGTGTTAACATTGTGTGTCACGTTAATCATAAAAAAGGATGCACCTTAGCATGAATTGGTTGAATAAATATCTTTATAAATCCAATGACAGAGCGTGTACTATGTTTTATACTTTCAAACTTAGTAGGTGAATAGATGTGAACTCTCTCTAATCATGTAGATTGGGTTGGCGTTACATCATTTCTGTAAAACTCCGGAAGCCCGCCTGAAAACCATAGTTCTGGACTTTGAAACTTGTCACGAAACAAGTTCCTCCAGTACTATTTCTTCAACCAGTGTAATGTACCGTGTAATGACGAGAGGATGTGTGCAGGTCAACCACAGCCCAGGTTCCCCTGGAGTGAGTGCAGGAGAGAACCCTGTGTCACCCTGAAACCCATGCAGATACGGACCTATCTGGTCGAAGCTCAGCCTGACCCTCAGGAAAAATAAACATAATTCTTTGTTTGTTGTTGTTGATTTTCCTTTGTAAAATACCCAACACACAGCAGCCATGAGACAGTAGCCATCAAACAACATCAATTTCTCTCTATATAAAGGATAGAATCAGTTATTTGTTATGAAGTGATTGGTGCTTTAGCACCTGTAGGGGAAAGGGTAAGATCATAGCTTTCCAAAATGGGCTTCTCAGCCCTTTAATAAGTCTAGGGGTTGACTGAAGAAATTAATTTTGGTTTCTCTTCAAGAAAGGGGTGGGGTCTTGCAAAAATTGTCTTGCATGAGCGATGGCCCGAAAAACGTTGAGAACCAATATACGATTTGCTGGCGTCTATCCTCATTTTTAGTGTTTGATTGAATCTTATTTTATTCAGCTGTGTCAACACTGGAGATTCTGCTACTTCCGATTTTATTTTTTCAAATATTTTATAAGCATACTAGCTGGGATTATTTGATTTTGTGAAGTCCCATTAGTTACCCATATCTCTCCTCTACTGTGATAGAAGTTAATGCTGGTTAATGGTACGACCAATTATATATTTAAATATATTCACTTCCTTCTATCATTAGGTCTTTTCCGCCTCGAATCTCTTTGTTAATAACCGTGATTTTCTTAATTGAGCTAGCTGGAATAAAACAGTCTTCTAACGCATGTGTAGACAGATCTTCTTCTAGGCCGTCGTTCACACTTTCCTTCAAATGTATTTCACCTCTTCCACAATCAATCGCTGCACTTGTGGCTCGGCAGAAATCAAGACCAAGGATTATGTGATGGCTACATTCAGAGAAGACAACAAAAGTAAAGTAAACCTCAAGTTCTTCAGTCGACACTTTTAAGTTGCAGCGTCCCAGAGTTTCGATGTGTTTCCTATTGGCGACTCTCAGTACAGGCCCTTTTTCTGCAAAGAACGGAATTTTCAAATATCGACGAAAAATTTCCGAAATTACGGAATCTGAAAAGTCTATCGCCTATGCATCAAGAACGTCGCAGTTCATATTTGTTTGAAAAACACTTCACCGTCGTCTCCGACCATCATTCCCTGTGTTGGCTAGCTAATGTAAAGGATCCATCGGGAAGGCTAGCCAGATGGGCCTTGCAACTTCAAGAGTTCGACATATCTATTGTGTATAAGAATATAAAAGAGACACCAAGATGCGGATTGCCTCTCAAGAAATCCTCTCCCGGAATTCAACGAAGATAATATACCAGAATTGTCTTAAATTACTGACATGGGAAACGAACAAAGAAACGATGTCCAGATCTAGAAAATAATCCAGGAAATTTTTTCCAATTCCAATTCCAAAGGTGAAAGTAGATTCGTAATATTCGACCGCATCCTCTACCGCAAAAACTACGATCTCGTGGGCAAACCTTGGCTCTTAGTAGTGCCCAAACAAATGAGGATTGACATTTTAAGGGAAGCCCATGATGAACCAATAACGGGACACCTGCTATTTGCAAAAACATACGACCGCATTAGAAGAAAATATTTTTGACCCGGCTTGCATAGATCTGTTCGACAATGTCAACGGCGAAAAGGTTCTACTGAACGTCCACCAGGCCAACTTGTGCCAAATCCGCCGGTATCACGACCTTTTTAGAAATAGGAATAGAATTGTTAGGAAGATTCACTACCTCGAACGATTTCAATAAGTGGACCGTGGTCGCGACAGACTATCTAACCAGGTATGCTATAACCCAAGCCATACCAAAAGTTCTGAAGAAGTTGTAAAATTTATATTAGAAGACGTAATCCTCAAACATGGAGCCCCCAGAGAATTGATTTCAGACCGAGGTCGAACGTTTATATCCCACACAATACGGGAGATTAACAACCTCTGTGGAACCGCACATAGCTTTACTTCTACCCACCACCCCCAGACAAATGGCCTGACCGAGAGACTCAACAAAACACTTGGTGACATGCTGTCTATGTATGTTGATGTAGAACAAAGAAACTGGGACGCAGTTCTCCCTTACGTAACCTTTGCCTATAACACCGCCAAACAGGAAACCACTGGGTTTAGCCCTTTCTATCTTGTACACGGACGCGATGTCGAGACCCCATTGGACACCATCCTGACGTATAGAGAGGAAGCCAATCTGGAAGACTACGTGGAGAGTTTGGTCACAAATGCCGAGGACGCACGCCAGCTGGCCCGTTCGAACATCTTAAAGGCGCAAGAAAAAGACAAATCTCGATACGAGAAAAGCCAACGACGTGTCCAGTACCGCGACCTTGTGTGGGTGTACACACCTGTGCGTAAACAAGGATTGTCGGAGAAGCTACTTAAAAGATACTTCGGCCCCTATAAAGTTGTGAGACAACTGTCTGAAGTAACTTATGAAGTAGAGGCCTTGGAGAGGAGACCCCGACAACGGAATATCAAAGACATCGTCCACGTCCTGCGGATGAAACCATACAGAAGCCCAGAAGAACAAACACAAGACTGATCTCATAGTGGAGAATTTATTTTTTTAAGCAGCGGGTCGCTGCTCATTTTTGAAAAGGGAAGTAATGTCATAACCAAAAATGTACATAGCGTGTAACTGTAAATGATACATCGGCAAATTGGCGAATGTTATGTACCTAAGCTATGATAGATGGCGGGCGCTAGGCGGGAAGTTTGTAAACATTAGCCGCCATCTTGGAGGCGTAGCCGATAGCCAGCCGTTTGGGTCTTACTGCGACATTACTCCGACAATATTGAGTAATAAATAAAAAATCTGTACGATTAATAATGATTTGATTATAAATTTCTACGCGTTTATTTATGTCAATTAGATGTCAAATTATGAGAATCCCATACTACTGTATTATCACATTACTTTATAATTTAGTAATACTTTCCAAATTTGCATAATCTCAATTAAGATTGCCCTTATGATGGCAACTTGCATACGCTACTGGAAAAGGATGTTAAACTGAAATTCTTTAAAATATCACATAAAATTATATGTATTATTTTAATGCTATTGATTAGAGCTGGGATTGAGCAAAATCCAGGTCCAAAGGGAAATAAACAAACTACGTTAGAAACACGCTTAGATAAAGATATTGAATTCCGCGAAACGTTAACTGCACTGGCAAATAAAATTGGCAAATGGAGTGAAAAGTTGGAAACACAATTGTCATTAATTAGATAGAGGTCACGAAAACAAGCCAAAGATTACAGAACCTAGAAGGATCGATGATACAGGATACCATAAAAAATTATGCAAAATACTAAAGAAATCACAGTACTGGAAAATCGTCTTGAATATATGGAATCAAAAATCAGAGAGAATAATTTAGTGTTTTATGGAATTCCAAACGAAGGAGATGACTGTATGGCAGTAATAAGAGAGGTCATCGAAGAAAAGATGGAAATTAGCGCACAACTCGACATAACAAAATGCCACAATTTGTCAAGGCGGCCTAACGTTCCAATATTGGTTGAAATTCCCAACTATAATGATAGAATTACAGTATTCAAATCTGCATCTAAGTTGCGACAATTCAAGATATCTGTTTCTAAAGATTATAGGGTGAAGATCAAGACATATTTTAAACGCTAAAAGAAAATAACTTTTTGAGAGGGGAGTAAAAGCTAAGTTGAGAGATAATAAACTCATCCTCAACGGAGTTACGTATCGGGTTTCTGAGGGAAAACTCATTGATGCAAATGGGGGTACATTGTAGCAACCAAAAAACGATATAACTCATGTAAATAAACAACAAACAAACATCGCATTGTAAACCCTGCGTGGTTTACCTTGGAACATGGCTCACTAAGGAAATTTATCTTGTGATAGAAGGTTACCAGATAATTAAAATACAAGCAACCAAGATAGAATTGAGGGGAAGAGGCTCCGGAGGAATACTTATGGGCATAAAAAAGGACATATATCATAAATACAATAAAATAGATTGCAACCCTTGCTGGATATCTATAAATGTCGAAAATTTGTTGAATGAAACTAATATAAATTTTTACCTGATTTTGCTGTATATTTACCTCCGAGCTCTACTCATGAGCAAAATATGAATAAATTATTGGACCACATAAATTATCAGTTAAACGAAGGTAACGAAGTTTTATTAATTGGAGATTTAAACATAAGAACAGGTAATATGGGGAGTTTGCGTAATCCCAAACAATTATACACACCGCTAAACAAATATAGACAATCCAAAGACGCCATATCTACCCCTAATTTATCTAATAGACTTATCACATTTATAGAAGATAACTCAATAACGATAGAAAACGGAAGAACTAAGGGTGATCCATGTGGATCATTTACATACATATCGGAAAGAGGCTCGTCAGTTTTGGACTACTACATGTTTACACAAGGTCTAATGGAGAACATTACAGATTTATGGATTGAAGACCCCCCCTATTCGGATCATCTACCAGTGATACTAGAAATGAATACAGGAAATTACGAGGGGCATCCAATAAATAAGTTTCCCTATTTTGTAACAAATAAACAACTTTATTTACAATTATGCAGTTATTTTATTTTCATTATACAACTCATAGACTACTTCTCTACATAATCACCATTTCTGTCCAAACATTTTTGGTACCGTTGTAGCGATTTTTTGATACCACTGTTGTACAAAGCCGTGTCCTGTCTTCGTAGCCAGTGGTTCGCCTCCGCCTGTTTTCAATTCAAATTCAAAACATCTGACATGATTGTTCCAAACGAAGAGCATCCAATTTCGATTCCAGGAGGCAGTCGAATCATTATTTCGTCAAAGGTGACGCGGGGATTTGCTTCCACAACATTCCGAACAGCAGCCACGGCTGCATTGTCCGTAGCAGTAACGGGCCTGTCGCTTCGCTCGTCATCATGCACGTTTTGCCGCCCTTCCAAGAACCATGAACGCCATCGGCGAACCATTTGGATGCTCATACATCCTTCACCATACACTGACACTAAATTGCGATGAATATTGACCGCATTTTCATTTTTCGCTGTGAAAAAACGAATTACAGAACGGAGTTCGCAAGTGGACACGTTCACCAGTGGTAGCTCCATGGAAACTGAAGCGCTACGGACTTGCGCGTACGAGTAGAGTGATTTTGAAAGGTCACCAGCTTCCAACGCATCCTAGTGACCATTTCTTACTTACTAACTAATTTTTACAACGTTTCGTTCGCCGAAAAAAAAATAAGAAACTTATTTATTGGATGCCCCTCGTATATACCGGATTTAACAAAAGTAAGAGAACACTCTATCATAAAAGTTATATGGGCTGAAGAAATGGACGTATTGCTAAGCATTAAATTGAGTAAACTAGACAGTATTAATGTTTCTGATATAGCCATAATGACTGTTTCCTTAACCACTTAAATCTACCAATGGAAGCAGCAAACATACTCAAAGTTGTATATATACGCAACAAAACTTCCAAACCTTGGTACGACAATGAATGTTATCAATTGAAAAATACGAACAACTTATGCTTGAAAAGATACAAAAAATCAAATACAGATCAATATCAAAAGATATATATCGAAACACAGAGAGAATACTTGAAATTGTTGGAAAGAAGAGGAATAAATTTAACAAGGATAGGCAGGAAAAGATTAAAAACGCCACCGATCCTAGGACCTTCTGGAGTGTCATGGCAGCTCTTAGTAAAAGAGTTTCGATATCAGGAGATATTAAAATTGAAGACTGGTATAGATTTTACAAGAAATTATTAAACATTGGCAATAAGGGGATCAAATATAATTTAAATTTGTGTTTAAGCGGGACAGGCCCAATACTAGATATAATAATAGATGAGGTAAAGGATGGAATTAAGCAACTAGCGAATAGAAAAGCAGTCGACCCGGATAACATACCAAATGAATTAATAAAGAGACTACCAGAGCCCATTCTTATGACGCTGAGAAATATATTTAATAAAATAATAAGCTCAGAGAAAAACCCAGAAATATGGACGAAAAGCATAATACACACCCTATATACAAAAATGGCGAACGCAATAACCCAACAAACTATAGAGGAATTGTACTATGCAGTAATATTTCTAAATTATTCAATATTATTTTAAAAAAACAGGTTTACTAAATGGACGGAAGAAAGACAAATTATCCATGAAAATCAAGCCGGATTTCGAAAAAACCGCTTCTGCATGGATCATATATTTTCATTTAACTCATCGATCCAATTAGCGCTAAATAAAAAACAGGGCAAACTATATGCATTTTTCGTTGACTTGACCAAAGCATTTGATACGAGGGGGGTGGGGGGGCAAAGGTGGCGTGACCGTAGCCAACCAATAGGAGGGCGCCATTCCAAAAAAAAAAGCAAACGGTGACAGAGATGAAAACTGATTATTAGGAGATGAAGAATGACGCTCGTAACTGTATATAGAATATATTTTAAATGACCCTATTATAACCATCAGTTAACCTGAAGAAATTCTTTAATTTGAAGGCGAGTGTATATTGGTTTTCAACCTCAAAGACCTGGGTTCAAATCCCGCGTGGGTCACTTTTTTTTTAATCCTTTATATATATAAAAATGAAATCCAAAATCGATGTTTGTTATCGCGTTGCGCAAAATCTACAGAATCAATCATTATGAAATTTCTCATGTAGGTAGCTGAAGATTTCGTTTAACATATAGGCTATTCAAAAAACTAAAAAGGTTAATGGGCTTTTTTTTGTGTAAAACCAAATAGCGTTAGTTCCAGCCTTTTACCGCTTGGCGCAGCACTGGTCGCGACGATAAATGAATTTGATTGGTTAATAATTTTACACGTAGTTTGTTTACACGATGAATGTTAGTTTGTTTACATGATGAATGTTTTTAAAAGGTAAGATTATCCAATCGCTGTGAAACGTTAGGAAGTTATATATATATTTGCTATACTACTGGGAAGGTTTCTAGTTTGAATTTGATTTGAAATAAATATTCGTTGCAATTTTATTTGAAAATTTTCTACTTTCACTCGCAAGCAGCGCCTTTCGCGGCTTCTGGTGAAATTATATTTATTAATTGTAAAAATGCTAAAATGTGTTCCAAGTATAATAAATTTAATATTTAATTTGAGAATTTAGTAATATTATATTCCAATGACGTTTAAAAAAAACTTGGCATTTCAATATTAATATATATTTAAAGAAAATATCTTATTTAATAAATGTTTTCAAAAAAATCATGTGTTTCAAAAATATATTTAAACGCATATAACAATATTTATAAACGTTTATAAATCTATATATAGGTGGATTGGATGTTTTTTAGAATCGTTTTAAAAAATGTTCTTTAGGCAAACTTTTACGTACTGAGCAACAAATTTTTTAGTCAGAAATGATAATGACAATATTACTGTATTATGATTGATTAACATAAACAAAATTCTTCAAAGGAATATTTACTAAAGCAGACCACGGGCGAAGCCAGTTAATAATTTTTAGTAGGCAGGAACAAAATTCTACCAGCGAAACATTCACTCGAGCAGAAGACACACGAAGCCGGGTTATCTCTATATATAAAATATCGTTTCTCGGCCTTTTGGCTCAGATCATGTAGTATATCTCTAGATATTTTTATATTTATATATCTTTTTAAAATCTATTCAGTAGAGAGAGTGGATATGTTTTCTCGAAAAATATATTTTATATATTATATAAATATATAACATTCGCCGCCAGGAGGCCAAACTGCAAGCAGCACGTGCGTTCGCTCCCGGTAAATATACTTTTAATAATCTAATTTAATATTTAATGAACCTAATTTTAAAGATATAATTAACTTAGTAATACTATACCCCAAATATAATCTTAGCACTTACTGTTAAATCTTACTTTTTTTTCTAAAATCAGACACCAAGAAAAAAAAGATGAAATTTACATACATAGTACTTGCATTGTTGTTTATCGTTTGCATTAAAGAGCCTAAATTTCTCGTTGAGAAGTACGATGAATTCAAAAAACTATCTTATAATAACAAAATGTACCCACCCTGTCACCTTACGCTAACTCAAAAGTATTCTTCTGCGTACTTGATAAGAGTGATTGCCATTCTACTGATCATTGGTGGCGTGGAACTTAACCCCGGGCCCCCTACAAAAAAGCAAACAACTCTGTCGACTGTACAAACTACTGAGACAAAGGAAGTTATTGAAGATGATCTCAAATTTATTGTTAAACAAATCCATACAGAGCTAAGGACTTTAGGAGCAAGACTAGAAACTAGATTACAAAACATTGAACAAAAGTTCGAGGAATGGGATCAAAGATTGACCGTTATCGAAACTTCACAGAAAACATGCTTGGAATTAGCCACAAAAAAACGATTTAAGAATAAAAAGTCTAGAGGATCACGGTGACATGTTGGACAGGAAAATAAGGGAAATAACCTTATATTTTACGGTATAAAAGGGCCCGAAGCCGAAAACTCAGATGAAACTTTATGCAAATTGGTTACGGCGATAAATGAAAAGATGCAAATACAAGTCGAATCGGAAATAATGCGTTGTCACCAGCTTTCAAAGAAAGCTAACGCGCCAATTTTGGTTGAAATTCCGAAACAAACCACAATTATTGCACTACTTAGGAATTCCTACAAATTCAGAGATGATAAGATTTTTGTAAACAAAGATTACACTCTGAAGACCCGAGAACAACGCCGCTTACTGATTTCTAAGAAGAAAGAACTATCCGAAAAAGGAATACGCTCAAAATTAAGAGACAATAAGCTTCTTGCAAATGGACAAAAATACGAAGTCGTTGACGGTAGAGTGGTTGGTGAAAAGGGCTCTACACCATAGCAGTTGACGCAGCCCCGAATTGATGTTGACAACTCAGAAACTTTACAGAGAGATACTACAAAATAAAATACATATAAATAAAGATTCACAACAAAGTTTTAAGACTATTAGCTTTAAAAAAACAAAAGTTACGGTAAACACAATAATATGCTGGAATATAAATGGACTTTTTAGGTTGCTCTCTGTTTTTCCACTTCTCGAGTACATTAAAAATTACGAGATCTTCGCTTTACTTGAAACATGGTGTATAAATCTCACAAATATAACATTAAAGGATTTCCAAATTTTTGAACATCCGGCAACAAAGACCACAGAAAGGGGTAGGGGATCAGGAGGAATAATTGTGGGTGTCAAAAAAGGGGGACATTACAGGTTGCACAGTACAGAAAAGGATAACATCTGGATATCGATTATCTTATCACAAAACATAGGAACCGACAAACCTACCACCTGCTTGATATTTGTATATCTCCCTCCAAACGAACTGTACCAGAACAACTTAGTTAGATCAACTAAATATATGGAAAAACAGATAACTGACGGGAAAGAACTAATTCTAATTGGGGATTTATATATAAATATTAGAACTGGAGGGCTCGGGGGACTGTATAATCCAACAAATATTCAACTATCTTTAGTTTCCGAAAGAAAAGCAAGAGATCTAATAATTTCACCACTGGCTGAAGGACTCCTCGAGTTTCTCGAGAACAATTCGCTGACAATAATCAACGGACGATCAACAGGAGACAGGCTCATCAACTATTGATTACTGCATAGTTTCCCAAGGAATACTGGAAAAAATATCAGACTTCAGGATAGAAACCCAGATGTACTCAGATCACCTTCCTCTTATCCTGAAGATAACAGTCCAAAACACCTATGAAAATAAATCTAAGGTAGAAGAATATGGTGTTACGAGATACAGATGGACAGCTGAGGGAATTAAGACATTTAAACAGGAATTAAAGGAATTGCAAGTAGTAAAAATATCAAATCTCGATAGCTCCGTAAATACTTTCACTCAAAGAATTACTGAGGCAATGTCAAAATCAGGAATAATGTACTCAACTAAGGGTGCCCCCGGAAAATCTAAACCATGGTTTGACAAAAACTGTTACGAGATGAAAAAGCTAACAAAAGAAAGTCTGAAGGAATACCGTAGAACCAACAGAAAGGAAGACCTTGAAAGCTATGCTCTCCATAGAAAGAAATATCTCGGTTTATTAGATGATAAAAGAAAGAAATATATTCAGGAAAAACAAGAAATATTGAGATATATAAAAGATTCAAAGTTGTTTTGGAAGACCATTGCGCTATTTAAAAGAGCAACAAAAATTCAAGGAGAAATTACTGTACAGGAATGGCACGAATTTTATTGCGAATTAATGAGTATTGAGGAAAAAGAGAAGATTTGTAATATAGAAGTGAGGATCTCGCCGAGCGATCCAATACTTGATCCAGAGATAACTTCTGAAGAGATAGGCAGGGCAATCAGAGATTTGAAAAATAACAAGGCAAGTGGACCTGATGACATCCCCAATGAAATAATAAAAGTACTCCCAGACTCATACATGGGTTTATTAGAACAATTTTACAATAGAGCTCTGATAATGGGACACTATCCTACAATATGGACTAAATCGATCATACATCCAATCTTTAAAAGCGGTGACAAAGACAACCCTTCAAATTATCGAGGTATAGCACTGATAAGTAATTTATCGAAACTTTTACGACAATACTAAGATCAAGACTGAATGAATGGGTAGAAAGAAGAAACGTCATTCCAGAAAATCAGGCGGGTTTCCGAAGGAGCCGATCTTGTGTGGATCTGATATTCACATTGACCACTCTAATACAACTTTCACTGAGGAAAAAGAGAGGAAAATTATATGTATTTTTTGTTGATTTAAGAAAAGCATTCGATACAGTTCCTCACTCATTACTCTGGAAGAAATTAACCAATCTGGGCGTGAGCTATCAATTTATACATGCAATTAGAAATTACTACGAACAGGCGACTGTGGCAGTCAGATGGAGGGCATCAATTACAGAAAATATTAAGATACATTCGGGCGTTTTACAAGGAGAGCCACTATCGCCATTACTCTTTATATTATTCATGACGGACCTGATTAAAATGTATGACAACTCAGATCTGACGAGTGTATACCTGCCGGAATTTGGTGATGTCCGATGTATGCAGATGATATTGCTATTATAGGGGAGTCGAGGATAAACCTCCAAAAAAAGATTAATATATTGAAAGAATATCTTGGTGAGAACTATATGACACTGAACGAGTCCAAATCGAAGGTTATGGTATTTCGCAATTGTGGTAAACCCTCAAGAGAAGATAGATGGTACTGGAATGGTAAACCTCTGATGGTAACAAGAAGATATAATTACTTGGGATACCCTCTGGTCAGTACAACTAAAACCACTCAAGCCGCAAACTTTTTCAAAGGAAAAGCACTTGCGGCAATAAATGCTACAACCCCAATATTGGCAAAATCTAAAATTAATTCATTAAACTCTGCAATGAAACTGTTTGACTCTATTGTGATGGCTGTTTTGATGTATGCTGCTCCAATTTGGGCAACAGAGTATAAAGATTTATTAGACCATATACAAGATACATTTATTCGTAGGTTTTTGAATTTGCCTAGATATACACCAGGATACATAATAAGACCAGAAACAGGCCGCGTCTCATTAATAATAACAGCTCTGAAATTGACCTTGAAATATTGGCTGAGGGTGCTGAGTATGGATACAAATAGACTGCCTCGAATATGTTTAACTAGAATGAGGCAATTATCCTGTGTTACAGGTGCGCCCATCGGTTTTATAAAACAATTAAGAAATTTACTCAATAATAACGGATCCTCGTGGCTTACTTATTGTAATGATCCTGATTCACTAAGGAATGCTATCCCAGGAATATTAAGAACTGCGATAGAGCAAACAATACAAAACTCTTAACAAGAATAACCCAATCAAAGTTATATTACCACTATAGAGATATATATACAACGTTTACCACCGAAGAATATTTCTTAAGTGAACTCCCTTTTCCTATCATCAGATTAATCGCACAATTTAGAACCCTTTCAATTTTTTTCAGAGAACACCATCTGATTTTATTGAGGCGTGAAGACCTGAAATGCACTTTCTGTGGATCAGGAATAACAACGGAGATGTTGCACTACTTATTTGACTGTGCTGCTCTGTCTGAGGAAAGACGAAAACTAAATGATAAAACGGGGCAACTTTGTCCTTCATTTCCGGCACTAATTAATGAAATATCAAAGAATAGGTATATAGCGATGGCGATATTTGGATTCCACAAGACCATATCCCGGAAAAAGGCCACACAGTGTTGTCCCCATCCCTTGTGAACTGGCGAAGAGGCCCTAAATAAAGGCTTTGTTGTTGTTGTTGTATATAAATATATAATGAAATGAATATTATTATCATAATATTCTATGTGTTCCGGAATATTATTATCAATAATATTCGTTAGACAAACTTTTACTCGAATAAAACCCGGGCGAAGCCGGGTACACGTCCGCTAGTATATATATATTTTTTATAATTTCAAATAATTTTATATTTTTTTTTTATATTTTTTAATATATAAATTTAAAAAAATTTAAAATGGCCTCGAATTTAACCATCATGTCGCTTAAAGAACCTCTTTAATATGAAAGCGAGTGTATATTGATTTTCAACCGCCAAGACCTGGGTTCAAATCCCGCGTTTGACACTTTTTTATTTTTTTTATTATTTTTTTTTAATATACTTTTATTCATTTTTATTAAAAACAAAATTCCTTTTGGCGAACCCTTTTTTATTTTTTATTTTTTTAAGGGGAAACGACCTTAAGAGGCTTCTTGCCGCGCTATTTTTCAAAGAAGTATAAAAGGATAAGAAAAAAACACCCTCTTAAACGACCATAACAGGTTTTCGACTATGACTCTTTATTGATAAACTCATCTTGTGAGAACTGATACGCGCTAGAACACCCAGGAATGTGTGGATGGACTCGGACGCTAACATTAATGGCCCGGTTCCAGGGAATTTTATCAGCCGACCCTCGCGCGTCTCGGGAGTTTCTAATTCTTGAACTGGCTAAACTTTCAAACTTCCTCTTTGGGCTCGGTCGAATATTTGCCTAGCTGCGAAAGAATAGTCCTATTTATGTCTAGTACATCCCATAAACGCCGACGAAAGTCTCAAACATGAGTATAGGAGCCAGCGCGGGACCCTTTTAGAGGCTCTGGCTAACGCTGTGTGCCTCCATTACTTTTACCTACACCCAAGGACGCAAACTCTGGTCCTGGTCCCATTAGTCAGTATTCTTTCGTGTCGCGGAAGATTTTCACGAGGGTTCAAATAGCAGTTGCACTCTGGCATCCAGCAATGGTCTCTAGGATGTAGCTCTCTAATTTTCTAAAAGCCGGTGTTTCGGCTTTGTCACAGACCAGAGGCCCCTAGTTTGCGTCGACCGTCAATAGATGGCGTCTAGTTTTGATATCTTCTTTAAGGTGCGTCCTTTATTCTGTAAGAGTTTTAATTTCTGTAACTAATGAGCCACCGAAGAGGAAAGGAAAGGCGAGATGATGTCAGCGTAAAAAGCAAACGAGCATAAAATGTATGTTTATATGTATATATCTACTTGGTGTCCCCCCTTGAGGAAGCTGTAAAAGCCTTTGCCATGATCAGGGAGCCCGCTGAAAGCATTAAGTCATCGCTTTGGTTGCGATGTGAGGTCTGCTATGAGCACTCCTTATTCTGAGGGGTGCCTTAAGCAACCCCTGAAGTTAGACCTTCCTGGGCTTGTATGGAAGGTGGCGAAACGCTTTTACCTAGTATGATGGGTTTCAACGGGTTTAACAGCCCTAAAATGGCGGTTGGGATAGGCGAGTACCACCTCTTGTTACTCATTGGTTGACTTTTGAAAAGGCACAAAGGCATTCTGCATCTTTATAAAACTAGCATACCTTTATTTGGGTCATCCATCCTTTTGAATAACCATAGTCTCTCTGGGCCCCGCTAAACAATGTACATCTTTTTGAATATAATATCAAATAAATCCCTATATGAACCCTTTTGTTCCAAACTAAATGTATGGAGTAGAATTACGAAAAAGATGAATCTACCAATTTTATTTTACATCTTTTGGTGTTCCTTATATACACTCCTGGAATGTCTATTTTGAATGCACTGTGTACATAAGCTTATGGAGCATATTGTGTACTTATTATTGCATGTGTTACTACTGTCATCAAAGGCTTATGTCCATAGTTCATTCAAAATACCCATTCCAAGAGTCCAGCGCTAGTATCAGTAATAAAAGGAACACCAAAAAGGGTAATATAACAGCGGTATGGTAGATAAAACTGGCAAAACCGCTGGGAGGGTTCACCACTGATGAGCCATGATCAGTGAGCCTGGTGAGAGCACAAAGTCCTCGCTTTAGTTGCGATGTGAGGTCTGCTATGAGCGCTCCTTATTCTGAGGGGTGCCTTAAGCAACCCCTGAAGTTAGACCTTCCTGGGCTTGTATGGAAGGTGGCGAAACGCTTTTACCTAGTGTGATGGGTTCCAAAGGGTTTAACAGCCCTGAAATGACGGTTGGGATAGGCGAGTACCACCTCTTGTTACTCATTACCATTAGGTTGACTTTTGATAAGGCACAAAAGCACTCTACATCTTTATGCAAACTCGCATGCCTCTATTTGGGTCTTCCATCCTTTTGAATAACCAGAGTCTCTCTGGGCCCGCTAAACAATGTACATCCTTTTGAATATCATATACAAATCAATCTCTTTATTAACCCTCTTGTTCCAAACTAAATGTATGGAGTAGAAATAACGACAAAGATAAACTTTTTATATCGCAATGGGTAAAAATAATTTATTTATCTTCAGATTATTTGGCCGCTGGTTTCTATCGAAAAGAAAAAAACGAAATTGCAAACAGAGCGCAGCATTGAATATCTTTTGAGTTGACCCTAAACATCTGGCAACCTGTTTACAGAAGTTCGTAACCATCATAGACGCTCATGATTCTTTTTTTTTTATCGAACAATTTCTACTAGCCTCATCGCAATGAAAAATTCACGGGAAGGCCAGGCTCATCAACCCATAGCAGTTTCGCCAGTTTAATCTACCAATTTTATATTACATTTTTTGGTGTTCCTTATATAGACTTTTGGAATGTAATTCTGAATGGACTATGTACATAAGCTTATCATGCATATTGTGTATTTATTATTGTATGTTTTTCTACTGTCCTCAAAAGCTAATTTCCATAGTTAATTCAAAATACCCATTCCAAGAGTACAGCATCAGTATCAGTAATAAAAGGAACACCAAATAGGGTAATATAACAGTGGTAAGGTAGATTAAACTGGCGAAACCGCTGAAAGGGTTCACCATTGATGAGCCTCACTTCTTTTTTTCTGGATTTGATTCATTTTGTCTCCTCTCTGGTTGTAAATGCGCTGCTGTATCACCTCATAAGCATAAATAAATAATTGATGAGCCAGGCCCTCCCATTAATTTTTCATTTCAGTAAGGGCAGTAGATAAATTGTTTAATTTTTAAAAAGAATCATCCGCGTCTATAATAAGTCCGAGTTTTCATAACAGATGGCGCGCTGATGCATCATGATGTTTTACAAATAGTTTTGAATAAATACTTATCTTCTTTCGTTACGCTCAAATTGATTGAAACAGACTTATGACACACAAAAGCCATATTTTTCAGCTCTGGACCCGCCATAGAGGTTACGACGCGTGGGTCAGATTTTGCAGCCCTCGCGCCTTAATATATTCTTAATTCACTTGTATCATATAATTCCATTCATATTGTATATTACTTTTGAGAATTCTGGTTTTCTCTCCCGCTCGAAATCAGCTCTTTATATTGTAGGCAGCGGCATATATTTTATTTCGCGGGACCATTATAACCAGCGAATAATGAGCAAAACCTTTCATTATATTGGCACTCCCTGCTGAATCGATTTGTTTTTCAAAGGACATACTTTGAAAATCATAATCCAATCGTGGCTCGATATTGTAAAGTTCCTGCTTGGATGTTATGAACTTTAAGAATATTTTCCGCACTTTTGTGCTGTACTTATCAGCACAGAAAGGAAATTAATTATTAGCTTCTCAGATGGCGAAATACATCCTACTTTCATTTTCGATTAGCTCTGATACTTGAACTTGGAAAGCGTAAACATAAGTGATAAGTCTTTCATTAACAATTGATCGATTACGTTGTAACAATCACTTAGATTGGTTTTCGCAACAGCACTGATATTAGAATAGCAAGATTGAAAAATAATCTTGTGTCCAAGTCAGTTCATCTATTCATTGGCGCCAATATTTTAGGATCGAAATCGCGAAACAAATATTGTTTACAAATAGCTTCATCTCTGTTGCTATTGCTTGGCCTTAAATGAATGTCTTGCAAAACTTCTTCCAAAGAAAATTTATCAAATTGAGCCACTGAATTGTTGTTAGAGCAACAAAGTAATCGGATAATGAGCAGATTGTTGTAATTCAATCGGGGAACTCATTGTTGGGCAAAACAGCTCCAAATTGAATTAAAAACGAGTTATATATTTTCAAAAGCCTTTGCGCCGTAAATTCAAAGGTAGATCTTGAGGCAATGCTTCTCATCAACTTTATAAAAATGCATTGATTATTCTTCCAAATGCGCAAAGTTCTAATATGCGACTAGCTTGAATTGAGAGATTTCAAAAAAGGCTTTAAAAATCTATCCTTTGTTGTCCATTATTACTCTGGCGATAAAAAAAAAAATAAAAATGTTTTTGCTTTCTTTCTCATGAGTAAAATGAAATTTTAAAGTAATTCGATTTGATACGTTTGTGGGGGCCAGCTGGATGCAGCACCCCGCCGCCGTCAAGATAAATAAACAGACGGCCGCCATAAATTACCAGGACGACCGCGCGCGCCAGCTCGGCACAGCGGAGGAATCCAGAGAGGACCAGATGTACATTCCGGGGTGTTGTCCTTTTTGTCTTCCCATATGAATGTAGTTATCAAGAAACTTCAATAAAACACTAACTTTGAGAGACTTTCTGAGCCATCGCTGGACCAGTAAATCGACACACCACATTGGTGAGCCGGACGTGATTGAAAAGAAAAAGCATACGAAGATTTCAAGAGATAAAGAAATGCAAAAAGTGAATCAAGCTTGAAAAGAAGCATCATCCAGGATATCGGGATATCATCTCAAGACTAAGATAAGTTTTTATATTATCTTCCTTGTTATTTTATCTCAATATTTTTATTTTTAACTTTATCTCTAAGCTGTTGTGTCGAATTTAAATTTACGTAAAATGGAAACAGAAAATAAGCCTAGCGATACCTCAGAAATATGCAAAGTTAGTGTTAAAATACCGCCTTTCTGGGTTGAAAAACCTGAAATATGGTTCTTCCAGGTAGAAGCACAGTTCAAAATAGGTGGAATTATTCAGGAAGACACTAAATTTAATTATTTGATCTCCCAATTAGAACCTAAATATATAGAAAGCATTTGGGACATAATTAATAGCAAAAGCGACAACAAATACTCTGAATGTAAATCACGACTACTTGAATTGTTCAGAGAAAGTGAAGGGTTGAGAATTAAAAAGTTAATTTCTGGTATAGAGCTCGGAGACATGAAGCCGAGCCAGTTATTACAAAAGCTCAGATCCCTCGCTACCCCAGATATCTCTGACAATTTAATAAAAACTTTATGGCTCGATAAACTGCCCACATCCATAAAGAATATACCTATTGTAAGCGAAGAGGACATTAGCAAATTGGCCATAATGGCCGATAAAATAAATGAAATAAACTCTTCCAAAGAAATATATGATGCGGAAGTGCCTTCTTCATCAACAGATCGCTTGATCGCCAAATTGGAAGATCTTGAACGGCAAGTGTCCGAATTGAGACTGGATAGATCTAGATCTCGATCCATAAATAGGACTCAGTCAAGGCCGAGAAGTAATTCTCAAAGATCCTTCGATCAAAGAGGAAGATATTGCTACTACCATTTTCGCTTTGGATCTAATTGCTTGCAAAATAAATGCAGGCCTCCGTGCAGTTGGAAAGAGTCGGAAAACTCCAACCGGCGGACAGAGTAGCGACAAGCTCTTCTGCCGGCATTCAGGATTGTCGCAATCTCCGATTATTTGTGACGGACAAAAACACGGGATTGCGCTTTTTGGTGGACAGTGGTGCTGATATATCTATAATACCTCCAAAGGATAAAAATAGGATGCCTAGCTCTGATTATAAATTATATGCAGCCAATGGTACAGAAATTGTTACCTATGGAACAAAGGTTAGAAATTTGGATATCGGACTTCGACGTCAATTTCAATGGCCTTTTGTAATCGCCAATACCAACAGAGCAATAATAGGAGCAGACTTTCTGAACAACTTTGGATTGATTATTGATATAAAAAATAAACGCCTAATTGATGGAATAACTAATCTTTCCATAAGAGGCGTCATTCTGTCAATCTCAGACATGGGAAATATTAGCACTCTAAATTCATCATCCAAGGTCAGCGCTATCCTAACCAAATATCCTAACCTATGTAGGCCACCATCAGATTTTGTAGAAGCAAAACATAGCGTTAAGCATTATATTCCTACAAGAGGTCAGCCAATTCACTCAAAAGCCCGTCGCCTAGATTCACAGAGATTAACTCTTGCTAAGGCAGAATTTCAATATATGTTGAATAATGGAATAATTAGACCCTCAAATTCTCCTTGGGCGAGTCCACTACATTTAGTTTCAAAAAAGGACGAGTCACTAAGACCTTGTGGTGATTATAGAAGACTCAATGCAGTTACACTTCCAGATCGTTATCCAATCCCTAGACTGGACGATTTCCACCAAATCTTAAAAGGTACTCGTGTGTACTCAAAAATAGACCTATGCAAAGCATTCTATCAGATTCCAATTGCTGAAGAGGATAAACCAAAGACTGCCATCATTACTCCTTTTGGGCTATTCGAATTTAATGTAATGAGTTTTGGTCTTAGAAATGATACTGCTACCTTTCAGAGATTCATGCATGAAGTCTTAAGAAACTTGGACTTTGCATTTGTCTACTTAGATGATATTCTGGTAGCCTCTAAAACGGAAGAAGAGCATTATAGCCACCTTGAAACCTTATTCAGCAGACTAAATTCCTATGGATTGAGAATCAATCTTTCTCAATCTAAATTCCTAGTACAGGAAATTGATTTTCTAGGATACCTAATTACCTCTCACGGTGTGAAACCACTCCCAACAAAGGTTAAAGCTATTCTAGAATATAAGAAACCAAAAACAGTTCATGAATTACGCATATTTTTGGGAATGCTAAACTTTTATCGTACCTTTTTGAACAATGCCGCAGAGACTCAGGCAATCCTTCATGAATACTTGAGGGGAGCCAAGAAAAAGGATAGAAGCGAAATAAAATGGACTAAAGAAGCTGAAGTTCAGTTTGAAAAATGCAAACAAGCCCTAGCTAATACAGCACTGTAAGCCTACCCCGATACTGAACTGCCTATCTCACTCTGTACAGATGCTTCAGATCGGGCAGTTGGATCAGTTCTCCAACAGCTTGACAATAATAATTGGAAACCAATAGCATTTTTCTCAAAAAAATTAAATCCTGCTCAATGTAATTATAGTACATATGATAGAGAGCTTCTCGCAATATATTTGTCTATCAAATTATTCAAGCACCTGCTTGAGGCACGTGAATTTACAATTTTGACTGATCACAAACCTTTAATTTACGCATTCAAACAAAAAAATGAGAAAGCTTCTCCTAGACAATTAAGACATCTACAATACATCTCCCAATTCTCTACTGACATCAAGTACATAAAAGGTACTGACAACATAGTCGCCGATGCTCTGTCCAGAGTTGATGCTATCACAACTATCGACTATGAAGAGATCGCCAAAGAACAAACTGGTGATTCAGAACTACAAAACCTGATTTCAAAGAATACTTCTCTAAAATTTAAGCAATGCCCACTACAATCAGGCAATTTGTTATGGTGTGACGTGTCTACTAATAATATTAGACCATTCATTCCAATTAAATTCCGAATGATGGTTTTTAGGAACTTCCACGAACTCTCACACCCAGGCATCAAAGCCACTACTAAACAATTAACATCAAGATTTATATGGCCCAATATGAATAAAGACATTAGAAAATGGGCTCAAGCTTGTGTCAATTGCCAAAAGTGCAAGGTGTCGATACACACGAAATCAGAAATAGGCAAATATCAAGAAGTGGATGAAAGATTTAGTGTTGTCCACATCGATCTAATTGGTCCTTTACCTCCATCGAATGGTAACATCTACTGTCTGACCTGTATCGACAGGTACACCAGCTGGATGGAAGTTGTTCCGCTACCAGATATGAAGTCTGAAACGGTAGCGAGAGCGTTCTACGAAAACTGGATTGTTAGATTTGGAGCACCGCATACAGTGATATCAGACCGAGGAAAGCAGTTTACTTCTCAACTTTTCAAAGATTTAACAACGCTGTGTGGTATCAAACTTCGTCATTCCACGGCGTACCACCCTCAGTGTAACGGGAAGATCGAAAGGCTTCATAGAACCATTAAAACTGCCATTCGGGCCCACAATAATATTAAGTGGACGGAAACGCTGCCAACAGTTCTCCTAGGTTTGCGTGCTGTGTGCTATCAACAAAGATAACAACCATTCTTTGTCTCAGATGGTATATGGCAAAACCATCAGACTGCCTGGCGAATTCTTTGATGATTCTAAACATCACCTGCATGCCGAAGAATTTGTTCAGCAGCTTCAAAAGCAAATGGAATTGCTCAAACCCTTAAATGAAAAACATCATTCGAAGACTAAAGTATTTGTTCATAAAGATCTGAAAACATGTTCACATGTATTTATCAGGACAGATCGAGTGAAGAAACCTCTGGAACCACCAGATGAGGGACCCTTCCCAGTCCTTGAAAGAACAGACAAGTATTTCACACTCAAAGTAAAAGAAAAAAATGTTACCACATCGATTGACCGATTGCGACCTGCATACTTACTGGCAGACTCGGACAATATAACTGCAGAACACCCTACTGCAACAAGACCCATCGTGTCGGGAGCGCTGCCTTCTACATCGTCCCAACAGAATCCTGACCCACCAGATGTGGAGAAGTACACAGAATTCCAAGGAACAGGATCAGCACCAGACCTGACTAGGACAAGATCGGGGAGAATAATCAAGAAACCCGTGAGATTTAAGGAGCAATAGACTATATTTCTCCTTATTTTATTTTCTTGCCTATATGATGTATATATATTGTACTTAACCACTTTGTGCACAAATCGTGACTACGCCACTGGAGGGGGAGTACTGTGGGGGCCAGCTGGATGCAGCACCCCGCCGCCGTCAAGATAAATAAACAGACGGCCGCCATAAATTACCAGGACGACCGCGCGCGCCAGCTCGGCACAGCGGAGGAATCCAGAGAGGACCAGATGTACATTCCGGGGTGTTGTCCTTTTTGTCTTCCCATATGAATGTAGTTATCAAGAAACTTCAATAAAACACTAACTTTGAGAGACTTTCTGAGCCATCGCTGGATCAGTAAATCGACACACCACACGTTAAAAGGGAATTCCCAATTATCGCTTTTAACATTAAAAAATAATAATAAATAATAATAAAACGAATAAAAACAATTATTTTTAAGGAATCGATATAATTTAAATATAGCACACATACTTAATATAACATTATAAATTAATTAAAAACTAATATTTTGAAAGAAACAAGTTATTTAATATATATGAATGAACGATAGTAAACAAATACAGCAGTGTTGCTAATACATTTCAAATATATTTTTTAAAATATTATTTTTTAAAAAAGAAATTAATATATATTTAATTATAATTATTAAATGCAATATTTAATTTTTATTAACATAATAAACTTTCAAAATAAAATATCACGCTATATTTAAATCGATAAGAATCCATTTAAAAATATTTAGTTGAAATTCACGAAAAATTAATTTTAGCGCTTTAAAATGACATATAATTAAATTATAGATGTATTTGTATTATATAAATTTCTTAAAGAAAGCTAGAAGCTTGTTTATCACTCATAGTTTGTTCTTGCCTTAAAATAAATTGCTGCCTCATCCTGAAGTTGGTCTTCCCTAATTTTCCACGTGGCAATATATTCGTCTATAGTTTATTTATCTTTCATTCTAAGTTCTTGAATTCTAAGCCTATATCAATGATCTTATCTTCCAAATTGCCTGTGTATGTTTTTCTCAGTGAGTCCCATACTTTCTTCGCATTTGTTTCTCCTATGAACATTCCAGCTTGTTCATTTGTCAACGTTGTGATGATTATCCCAAATGCTTTATCATTTCTCTCATTCCAAATCTCCCAAGAAGTCTTCCATATAGGTTCTGGATCCGATATTACACATTTTCTCCTTCTCAGAACTGCGCCGATTTTCAACGCACAAATTTGATAGTTACTGTTAATGGTTCAAATTTCGTTTGGGATTAAAAAAATTGTAATAATTTTCTCCTTTTGAACTCATAAACAAACAAATATAATTTAAATACAATTATATATTTTAAATTTATTTATATTTTGGGTAGCACTTAAACATGCAATATATAGATAATTTGAACCAACAACCCCATATTGGTGTAATATAACAAGATTGTATGATGTAAAACGTATTGTTTTGAAAATAGAGCCATCCATATTTAATTCATTAGATAATATAAAGGCATATATTGGATTTGATAAAAAATTATTTTGCCAATATTTCGGCAAAATAAATATTTTATTAAATTCAATATATGGCTTTTTATTATCTAAAACGTGTTGTATAATAGGAACACCTCTGTAACTATAATTATACCCATGTTATACATGTGTCATTACATCACAATATGGAATGTACTCTGTACAAATTGAGGATAATAAAACTGTGTAATAGAAGGAGAGTTGAGTTAAATAGCAGAAAGTTAGATATAGAAGTCCAACAACATGTAAGAACGAGGCTTAAAGATGTCAGAAGTTTCCAGAAGGCGTTAAGAGAGTACAATGACGTCTCTTACTTGATTCCCCCCAATATTGCATCAGACGAAGGCCCAGTACTTCCACATTTGAGGATTTATAAACCCCTAAAAAACCGGAAATGGATCGCCACTACCAAGTCCGCGGAAGCCCTTGTCAGTTGATCCTTTGAGGTTTGACCATGTCACCATAGAACAGTAAGCCATTTTCTCAACCCTCTCAATCTCTTGCTGCTTATCTCAACTCTTTCTGTTCACGGAACTTTCCTAGTACAACTGTATCCCTTCGTTTTTGTGTGGACATTCCCAAGCCTTCCATTCTGCCTCGACCACGACTGCCTGTACTCTGTGAGAACTGTTAAAGGTCTTCCAAGGTGCAGAGAGGTATTGGAAAGCTCTCCACATCGGACTGCCCTCTCGGTTACCACATAGATATATTAGTCTATATACATACCTTAAATCTTCTCAGAGCCGCTTCAGTTTACAGATTAGAATAAAGTTATTGTTTAATATTCTGATTAAATATTTTCGCTTTTGAGCTTTATATTGTAAAATGGATCACAAGGCCAAGATTCCAGAGTAAAGTTGGGGAAAGAAGGATGGACTCCAGCTGCCCCCGCTGCCATGTGGCAGTCACAGCATTCCTGTGTGGAGGAGGACAGAGTCTGGTGACATCTGCGGTGAGGTGAAGACGTGGCGACTTGTCTCCGGGCGTGTGGATGATCCTACAAGAGGGTGCCAGGAGAGTCTGACAACCGAGCGGTCTACAAGACGGTGTAGTCCAGGCTGGACGTGTACAGTGTGGAGAAGGACGTTTCACAAGAGTAACATCCACGGCGCCAAGGATTCTTCTTACGTTGAGGTTGAAGACAAGTCCCATTATTGAACTCCTTCTGTTTAGTGCAACGTATAATAAAACACTTTAGCTGCATCCCTTCGAACTCACGTGTATATCTTTGTGGCATCCTGATTAGACAAAGAACACGAACAGCGTCTGGGTACGACGTAACAAACTCAAACCACGGAATTATGCTGTTAATTGTTGATTTTGCTTAGACTTTTTAAAGATAGTCCGATTCCAAGAATATTAATCAAACATTATGGATTTATACAAGAGAGAGAGAAAAAAACCTATAACATAGTAAACAAAGAGAAACTTATGGCTAGCACCTATTTACTTGTGATCTTACACACATACTCTATGGTAACAATTAATTAAATAAAACATATACAAAATATATATAGTAACAAATATCTTTTAGGAAACTAATAATATTTATAATATGTTATTTGTAGATATTGCCAGAAATCTTTTTCTTGTTTTGTACGCAGTTCTCTGTTCTCGTTAAGAACTTCATTTGTCCTTAGAATGTTAAACTCTTACATATATTTTTTTCTCTTCTCTTTTAATACTAATTAAAAATGAACTAATTTGGATGTAAATATTTGATGACGATGTTTCTTTTTTTTTTTTCTCTCTCTTTCTCCTTGTTAATATCTTATGACTATTCTCTACGGCCTAAAATTATTGTAAATAAGTATAGACAGCTGTAAAAACACACATGTATGTGAGCACAAGTATCCTCAGGGTGACATAGCGCTTTAAATTGAAATAAAATAATAAAGTCGGACCCAACATATTTATTGGATAACTATGTCTGCTGTAAAATGTACAAAATGTATAGGTGTGTGTGTGAAGCAAGTGTGGAAGATTAAATTAAAAACAGCAAAGCTTTGTACATGTGCAAAATGATTGTAAAACAACAACTGTTCAACGGAAGAAGAGGCGAGGCAAGGTGCGCCTACGATGGCCTGAGGAAATGCTGGAACTGCGCGAGCGCAGGAGTGGCGGAGACCAGCTCTGGGAGGAGAGCGCTAGACTGCTCTGGGAACAGGATACAGCTGCGCCATCACATTTCCACGGGTTATTGTCAGGAGGTCAATATATATATAGGATTATTATAATATTCAATAAATATTCGACTTTCTTTACAAACAATTTTTTTAAAAGCAGCACAAAAACACATTCCATTTTACTCTTCTTCTTCTTCTTTCTTATCTCCACTCAATCATATTAGGGTATCAAGCTTTGACAACAATCATGACTGGGTGAAGTAGAATGCCTTTGTCATTAAGACTGGGAGCACTACTCAGTCAGTGGCAGGGCGACTTAGCTCCAATATGAAATGGCCACCTCTGACATGAGGAACAGACGCCATGTGCAGCCGCTCCTAACATGGAGTACAGACGCTGCTCATCCTGTATCCCTGGATTAGGAGCACTTGCAGGGTACTATTAGCCGGGCCAGCTGAGCCCAGGTTTTTTAGTTAGCTTGTTACTGCTCCCCCTCCTCCTTTTTCATCCGGGCTTGGGACCGGCAAAGGCGGAGTTTTCCATTTTAGTTAGATGTGACTAGAGAGAATTATCCCAGAGCAGCAGTTGGGTCTAACACACCATTCAAGTATTATAGAGTAGTATTTAACTGATAGCGCGCCATCTGTTATGAGAAATGTGAACTATTTTTGACGTGTATGATTCTTTTAAAAATAAATATGTTTTATACTGTCCCCTTACTGCCATTATAAAATAATGGGAGGGCCTGGCTCATCAGTGGTGAACCCTCCCAGCGGTTTCGGCAGTTTAACCTACCATGGCGTGGTATTGATTGTGTATATAATACATATGCTATCATTATTTTTATTTTATTTAACAGTTGGGAGAGACACGCCATATCCACAATTTGGATAATTGCGTGTATATTTTAAATTATATACAATTAATACAATTGAACATTGGAAATCATTAAAATTAAACGTTCGATGTCAAATTTTACATATAGCAATTATAAGTAGTAGCTTGAAATATGTACAGTCAACACTTTCGCCTCCAAATATACATCCTGCAGAATCTATTAAACTTGATGTATTGGTCTTTATTGCAAGCAGCTTGTTTTGTATTAGTCAGGTAAAGTTGGTTTTCTTCCCTTAGATCAGAAGTTAATGGACAGTTTATCAGAAGGTGTTCAGGGGTTTGTTGTTCGTTTCCACAAGTGCATGCAGGTGAACCAATTTTGCCAATTCTAAACAAATAGGTGTTGAAGTCACCATGTCCAGTAAAAAATTGAACGTTCTAGAAGTTGGGTTGAACATAGTTAGGAATTCTTGATATGCTATCATGATATATTATAGTTCTTTCTTTATCTTGATTTAAGTTAAAATTATATATATATTTATATAGTATGGTGTGTGTTATATATTAGAAAACTATGACAAGCATATTGTAATTTCCTATATATATGTTTAGATATTAAAAATAAAGAAGGCATCGCCTGACCACGAGCACATATGCTTTTTAGATGGCAGAGCGCCATCTAGTGGAGCAAAAATAAACTAAACGATAGATAGCGCTCTGCAATCTAAAAAGCACATGTGCTCGTGGTCAGGAGATGCCTTCTTTATTTTTAATATCAACACCTGACCCACTTATCTTTTATTTTTTTCCATTGTTTTTTCATTTGTTAAGGGTCTTTACGCAAATTTGGCCTTAAATACCCATTTCTTGATTTCTCGGGAAGCCATTGGGATCAAAAATTTTTTTGGTCGCAGTAGTTACAGCTGACGAGCGCCAACAGCGCGAAACGCGTTCGTGGATAGCTTTTCTTGATTTGTCAAGAAATTGGGTTGGCCAAATATCATGGAGCAAGCTAAATAAACGTTTAGTTTATTTTTGCTCCACTAGATGGTGCTCTGCCATCTAAAAAGCACATGTGCTCGTGGTCAGGCGATGCCTTCTTTATTTTTAATATCAACACCTGACCCACTTATCTTTTTTTTTTCTATTGTTTTTTCATGTTTAGATATATTTTTTTTCTTTTTTTTTTTTCTTTCTGGGCGCTAGTGTTATTAGCGGGACATCGCGCTTTGTTGTTATCGTTAAAGGTACGGAATCAGTTGAAGTAATAAAAACAAATTATTTCACAGAAAATAAGGTAAGAATGATTTTAATATTTATATATAAGTAGCCTTTCTTTATATAGTAAATGAATTAAAACATTTTATTATATTTTTCTTTTTTTTTGTAATTTTTTAAGAAGTTTTCTAAAATCAAATTTCTTTCTAAAATACACTAAAAACAGCTTATTTTTCTCAATCATCTATACACAAATCCCACAGATTTAATTTAGTAAATATACCAACTCCGCCTTTGCCGGTCCCAAGCCCGGATGAAAAAGGAGGAGGGGGAGCAGTAACAAGCTCACTAAAAAACCTGGGCTCAGCTGGCCCGGCTGATAGTACCCTGTAAGGGCCCCTAATCCAGGGATACAGGATGAGCAGCGTTTGTACTCCATGTAAGGAGTAGCTGTACATGGCATCTGTTCCTCATGTCAGAGGTGGCCATTTATTTTGGAGCTAATTTGGCCTGCCACTGAGTAGTGCTCCCAGTCTTAATGACAAAGGCAGGCGCATTCTACTTCACCCAGTCATGATGGTTGTCAAGTCTCGAGCTCTACAAGCTTGATACCCTTATATGATTGAGTGGAGATGAGAAAGAAGAGGAGTAAATATACCACAGCACCAGTTTTGAAAGAAACAAAAATCAGAAACATATACTTTGGTCATAAGTTAGGTTATAGACAAGTGATCGCTAGTAATTAGAATTTGATGTATTGGAATGTCAGACCTCCCACTGCTACCAACACTATGATAGAATGGGATCCTTTTGCACGTGTGACACCCCCTCTAAATTAAAGTTCTCCATCATCGGCCAGCCGCCGGACCTGCAGTCCTGGATATTTCCAGTTGGTCTCGAGGATCACGCCATCACCATCTCCTCAGCGGCGAAGTACGCGATCTACGTATTCTTCGTAGATTGCGAAATACGTGGTGTCGCTGGAGACCCACTGGTGATTCTCCACCAAACTCTGCAGCGCTGGCAGAGGCGCCATTGTACATAGTGTATATAATGCATATTATCTTTTTTTTAATAGTGCAGACTGTGCACTTTGCATGTATTGACAAGATGTCAATTATATTATTTTAAATGTCAATTGTCTAAATTAAAATGTTAAGTCATGAATGGATTATTTGGTTTAAAAAATACCCCTCTCACTTTCGTTAAATTGAAATGAATTCTCCTGGTAAATTTCCAATATTCAATATGAGACCGGGAATCCGGGGCTGTCTCTAATGATTTTACTGTTTTTCTGTCTGGCACTAAAGCTTTACTCTATACCTAAAAAATATTTTGGGAAATAACAATTAATCTGATTTCTTGATCTAGCTTTCATGCCTACTCTTGTACTGATGATAACCGTAGCCGGACCATGGTATAACAGGTTGGTTTTTCCAAATATTCCAAAGCTGGTTTTGTAACAGATCGTCTGCTTGAATCTACGTAGTTAGTGCGAGGATACAATGCATTTTTTCACACACACAGACATGTATTTAAAAAAAAGGCATATCCTGACCAGGAGCACATGTGCTTTTCAAAAGGCAGAGCGCCATCTGGTGGAAAAGAAATCACCACCAATGTTCCACCAGATGGTGCTCTGCCTTCTAAAAAGCACATGTGCTCCTGGTCAGAATATGCCTTTTTTATTTTTAATATCAACACATGACCTTTTTATTTATTTATTTTTCTATTATTTTTTCACCGACATGTATATTTATACTCTTTTTTTTTCTATTTTGGTGCTTCTATTTTTCAGTCAATGAGTGAAATTGCCATCATTCTTGTAGTTAACCAAAGACGGTTAATAGGACACCTACCTTTGACAGGAATCTGCTCATAGAGGGAGCCACTGCGGTCCACAAAACCCGCGGTGCCGATGGTGGGGGATGGGATGTCCATGAGCTGCCTGGCCGCAGCGCCCCATGAAGCTGTGACACACACGTTGGCCTCTTGTATTGCGGGGAACCACTGAGGGGGCAAACCTATATATCTATTTTAAAGTATTATACAGCTTGTGGGGTTGGACGGTTGTCTTGATTTATTCTTATGGGAGTTTTACAAGAGCTGTGACAAATTCAAAAATATGACAAAAGAGAAACCAATATAAGTTGCGAGAGAATGGTATCAATGTACCAGGCACCTCTCTCTCTCTTTAAATATGAATTAGAACAATGCATTATGTTCATTACTGCAATAAAAACTTGAGGTTGGTGCTAAAGAATGCGCTAAAAAACCAGTTTTGGCAAATACTGACACAAAAGCCAACATGTATACCATGGTTTCAAGGTATGACCCTCATCAATACAGGGGAGGCTTCGTTTTCATAACATCCTACGAGAGAAGTTATGTATCGGTTGAATTTGCCAAAATGTGCTTAAGCTGGTAATGTGCTGTGCATTTAAATAAAAGTTTTTTTTTAAATGTAGTTTTACTTATTAATTATTTAGTTAGTCTATAGATAGTCATGAATTTACAAAACATAGAATTAAAAGTTCACTGGGGATTAGGCCTCAAATAGACGGAAGCCTGCTCGCGGCGGATTGGTCAATTCCTCGTAAGGGGTGTAACATAAGACTTGATAATGTATCGTGAAATGATGTCGTATATTATGTTGTTGTTGTTGTCGTGTCCAATGAAGGGTCTCAGATGTCTCCGTATATATCTATCACAGCAGCAGCAATGTCCACTGTTAAGAACGGGGTAATTAAAAAAGCTCGTGGAGGAAAAGAAAAATTCTGAACGCTCCACAAACCCCCTTTTTAACAAAATAAAAACTTTAACCTAAAGTTTGATATTGTTTTGGGCTGCCTTGGGTGTTCAAGCAAGAAAAAAGGAAGACAACAAAAGGTTACACATATAAAGTTTTGTTTAATGTTAGCTATAAAATGAAGGATAAAAAAATATATGAAAAAACTTATTATTTTTTGTGTAATCCAAAATTTGCATGCAACTTAAAATGTTTTTTAACAAAAGCAGATATATAAAAATGATGATATTGACGAAATAATAAAAAACTTAGTAAAGATAAGAAAAGAAAAATACAAAAAAATATGCTAGATTAACATAAAAACATATATCAATTTTAGGAAATAAAAGCATGTGAGAGAGTGCTCACCAAAAACAGTTCCTCTCAGTTGTTAGGTCGGCTTGCCCCCCCTGCCTTGGAAGCACAATTCGTCGTCCTCGACGAACTTCCTGTTATCTTCAGATGAAGCACAATTCGTCGTCCTCGACGAACTTCCTGTTATCTTCAGATGAAGCACAATTCGTCGTCCTCGACGTACTCCAACCACTATGCGAATCTCTCAAAAGATTCGTCTCGGCTTCACCTTTTCTTTGAGATGTCAGCCACCCTGTCCCTTCTCAGACCGCTTATATGGTCGTTTTATGGAAGATGGACGAAGTTCCCGGAGCTCATCTAGGGCAAGCCGCCGCGAGGCTTTTTTCTTGTCTACTCCGCACAGCTGTGACACCAACTCTGGCGCCCGCGCCCTGACCTTTTTGACCCCTCCGCCCCTCCAATTGGTCGGTGGGTACTTTGGACGGTCCATCCGGTGGACGGACGACTACATTCTATCGGCAGGGGGGGGGGCCGGTGTGTGAAAAGAGGAGAAGAAACAGCAAAAAATAGATTCCCCTTCGCTGAGGGGTCACACACACAAAAACCAAAAATATGAAAATAGTTGTAATATTTACATATATACATACAATATTCCATGAGTTCTAACATACCCCCACCTTTTCTTTGTGTGAAAACACAAAAAAAAAAACAAGGAAATGTGCTCTCTCTTTCTTTTGTCACTGATTCAAAACATCAGGAGCAAACCTTATTGGTTTGCGGACTTCACGTCCGGATCTTGTTTTGATCGTTAGAGGTTTTTTATCCCCAGAGGCCTTTTCAGGAGTTTCCTCAGAGGAAATCTCAAGGGGAAACAGTCTCTGTACAGGGCGTAGCCATTCGCCTGTTGATGTCTTGACTCTGGCAACCTTGTTCACCCCATCTTTCCCCAAGTAAAGTTTTATTATTTTTCCAACAGGCCAGAGAATTCTTTTAGTGTTGTCCTGGCCTATAAGGACTAAATCCCCTTCTTTTATGCATAGCTCCCTTTTATTTTCGGCCCGTTGTATCAGTACCCCCAAATATTCCTTGCGGAATCTCTGTTTAAGTTCCTCATTTAGTTTACTCAAAATCTTGTATTTTCTAGTGAAAGAATTCACTCTTATTTTCTCTAGCTCCGGAAACTCATTGTTTGCGTTAGTCTGCAGAAACATTTGAGGGGTCAAGGGAATGAGGTCTTGGTCATCTTCCGATATATATGAAAGAGCTCTATTGTTGATAATACTCTCTGCCTCACATAAAGCAGTCTCAAGTTGTACATAATTCAATTTACTAAATCCGAGCATACGAACCAATAAACTCTTAACAACCCTTACTAATCTCTCCCAAAACCCTCCCCACCAAGGCGCTGAGGGAGGGATAAAAATCCATTGGATTCTTTTTACACTCGATTCCCTTTCAATCTCCCCCCAATCCAAGCGTTTAAGTAATTCGTTTGTTTTTGAGAAATTTGTCCCGTTATCACTATATATTTTTCCGGGACGTCCACGCCGACAAATGAATCTTTTTAGAGCTAACAAAAAAGTGTTTGCCTCTAATGTTCTCACAATCTCTAGGTGGACAGCTCTGTAAACAGCGCAAGTAAACAAGGCCACCCAAACCTTGCTGCCACCTTTAAGATATAGCGGTCCCAACAGATCCACACCTGTCACCTCGAAGGGTTTGCCTAACCCTATTCTATTAGTCGGCAAAGCCGCGCCAGGAGTCTGAATAGGTTTCTGATTATGCCTCCTACATATCACACATTTCCCAATTATTTGTTTAATCAATCTGCGACCACCAATGATCCAGAATTTCTCTCTCAATTGTGAAAGAATGAATTGGGCCCCTCCATGCCCATTTTGTTGGTGTATTTCACGAACCATCTGTTCCACCAAAGGATGATTACGAGGTAGTAAAATAGGTCGTTTAAACACTTCTGAATCTTGTCCATGTAGCAGCTTCGTCTCAACGCACCACAAACCTTCGACGGATTTAATAGTCTTTGCGATTTCAGCTGCCGGACCTTGTACAGAATTCAGATGATGATCAATAACTGCACCCAAGATGAATGGACTACAGTTAAGCCCAAATACCACACGTTTATGTCTAAAAACGGTTAACTTCATAGGGTCAGTTTGATCCCACCAAAGGAAGCGAAGAAAGTCCTGGTCTTGAAGCTGCACTGTAATCATCTGAAATGCCTTTCGAATATCGGCTAGAACACCAATACCCTTTTCTCTAAACCTAATTAATATTTCAGGTATTTTTTCCAAAAGGTTAGGTCCCTTTTCTAGATAGTCATTCAGAGAGAGACCATTATACGACCTGCAGGAGGCATCGAAAACAGGACGAAGAGGCGTCGTCCTACTTTCAGCCTTGAACATCGGCCTATGCGGTAAATAATGGCCCTTCTTTTGAGGCCTATTCTCCTCTATCCTCTCAATTAGGCCCTCTCTCTCCCATTCTTGAAGAATAGTAGAATATTCAATAACCATTTTCTCCTTCCTTAACTTACTAGTGCATGCTTCCAATCTCCTCTGCGCTATTTCTAAATTCGAGGGTATATTATTTCTCTCGCATTTCCACGGTAGCGCGACTGAATATCGTTGATCTTCATCCCTCTTTATATTTTTTATAAAATGTTCCTTTAGTTCAGTTTCTCTTTTCTTTTTTGAGACAACTTCGATGGGATCTTGGATTCCCAAGACATCCAGCTCCAAAGATCCTTCAAGTTGTTTCCTGCAACCAACATATTCAATGCAATTTGGACCTTATCCTCCTTACACACCACCGGAGATTGCCCCATAAGCGTCCATCCTAGTTTGGTCTCTACGGCAGTTAGGTCCTCTCCTAGATGGACGACCTTCCCGGTCAGTAATTGTCCAAAGTAGTCACTACCTATTAAAATATCTATTTCCTCATTTCTAAAATTTGACGGGTGAATATAGATCTTTTTCCGTTTTAATTTGTATAACAAACGTCCTCTTGGAATCGGCGGTATCCTTGCACAAATTTCTGGTTGATCGAGGGCGACTATGTCTACATCAATTTTATTGGTTAGACTTCCCAGTTTCAAAACATATTTTCCGTGCAACGCCTCCTTCATATTTCCTCCCCCGAAAAGAGATTTTTCCAAACTTATCTCTCCTATTTTGTTTAAACCCAGTTTTTCGACAATTGATCTCTTTATATAGGAGTAGTGACTTCCAGTGTCAAATAACACTTTTACTTCTTTAGTCTCTTTAGCCCCTTTCAATTTCGCCACGGAAGTCATGAGTAAGATGTCATTGGCGCATGTTCGCGCAGACATATTAACACCCGTGCATGTTGCATTTCCTTCATTTACAACCTTAGATTTTTCGCCTTTGAAACTATTGTTCCCTCCTTGCTTCAAAGCAATTTTATTGCAAAAGATATCTACATCCCCAAGAGTTTCATCGTCATTGATTTTACTAAATTGCCCCCACCATGAGAGCCAATCCTCTAGGTTGCCCTTAAATTTTGGTAGCTCCACTTTTGGCAACCTAATAGTTCTTTTAGATTCGGTATTTACAACCGAATTCGCCGCGGACTCCACCAATGAGCCGTCGACCCTAACCCTCGCGGTTTCACACCGAGACCTAACCCTCGCGGTTTCACACCGAGACAAATATTTATTTTCTATGTCAAACATCCCTTGAACATAGTTTTCACAACCCTCGAATTCTTCTTCGATTTTGACCTCCGTTATGGTTTCATCCTCCAGAAGGAGCCCATGATACCTTGAATCAATTTCACTTATTTCCTTAGAGAGAGCACAAATTCGGTTATATTTAGCTCTATATTTTTCTGTATCGAAATCTGGCTTTTCTATTTCAGCCCAAAACTCGGTGGACAGCCGAGTAAAAATAGCTCTTTTGGGGGCTCTAGCCCTTTTTAAGATATCAATATTCTGCATTATTTACTATATAATTTTTCTCGATACCTTTCTCTCTTTTTTTTTTTTTTCCTTTTCTCGATTTGACCAGCCAATGCAGCCCACCCGGGGACGCCAAAAAATATAATGTTAAGAACGGGGTAATTAAAAAAGCTCGTGGAGGAAAAGAAAAATTCTGAACGCTCCACAAACCCCCTTTTTAACAAAATAAAAACTTTAACCTAAAGTTTGATATTGTTTTGGGCTGCCTTGGGTGTTCAAGCAAGAAAAAAGGAAGACAACAAAAGGTTACACATATAAAGTTTTGTTTAATGTTAGCTATAAAATGAAGGATAAAAAAATATATGAAAAAACTTATTATTTTTTGTGTAATCCAAAATTTGCATGCAACTTAAAATGTTTTTTAACAAAAGCAGATATATAAAAATGATGATATTGACGAAATAATAAAAAACTTAGTAAAGATAAGAAAAGAAAAATACAAAAAAATATGCTAGATTAACATAAAAACATATATCAATTTTAGGAAATAAAAGCATGTGAGAGAGTGCTCACCAAAAACAGTTCCTCTCAGTTGTTAGGTCGGCTTGCCCCCCCTGCCTTGGAAGCACAATTCGTCGTCCTCGACGAACTTCCTGTTATCTTCAGATGAAGCACAATTCGTCGTCCTCGACGAACTTCCTGTTATCTTCAGATGAAGCACAATTCGTCGTCCTCGACGTACTCCAACCACTATGCGAATCTCTCAAAAGATTCGTCTCGGCTTCACCTTTTCTTTGAGATGTCAGCCACCCTGTCCCTTCTCAGACCGCTTATATGGTCGTTTTATGGAAGATGGACGAAGTTCCCGGAGCTCATCTAGGGCAAGCCGCCGCGAGGCTTTTTTCTTGTCTACTCCGCACAGCTGTGACACCAACTCTGGCGCCCGCGCCCTGACCTTTTTGACCCCTCCGCCCCTCCAATTGGTCGGTGGGTACTTTGGACGGTCCATCCGGTGGACGGACGACTACATTCTATCGGCAGGGGGGGGGGCCGGTGTGTGAAAAGAGGAGAAGAAACAGCAAAAAATAGATTCCCCTTCGCTGAGGGGTCACACACACAAAAACCAAAAATATGAAAATAGTTGTAATATTTACATATATACATACAATATTCCATGAGTTCTAACATCCACTATCTTGGGTGTGTAAAGCTGCTGCTCTAGGTCCAATGTCAATTTTCTGCAAGGCTGCGGCCATTGATGGGCATGAGAATATGTCGAAACTCCGCCTTTGCCGGTCCCAATCCTTGATGAAAAAGGAGGAGGGAAAGCAGCAACAAGCTCACTAAAAAAACCTGGGCTCAGCTGATAGTACCCTGTAAGGGCTCCTAATCCAGGGATACAGGATGAGCAGCTACAGACGCATTCTACTTCACCCAGTCATGAAGATAAGAAAGAAGAAAAAGAGAAGAATATGTGGGTGGTCGTATATTATTATATATGTAAATATAATTAATATCAATATATGCCTTATTATATTGAAATCAGATGTTAAAACAGATAAATTATTAGATTTATCGACTTTTTACAGCATTTTGTTTGTAATTCCAAGAAGGTTTGAAAGAGGAACTTGAATATTCGGATTCCTAACTCGTTTGAGGTCTTGAACAATCTCTGAAAAAATCAAAACGAAATTTCCAAGAGTTTCTGACTTGACTTCGTGCCAAACATAAGATTTAAAAAGAAATAGGAAAGAATTCTGAAAATTTGTACACTTGCATTGTTCATTGGACTGAGCGAGTGTTAAAAGTTTCATACTTCTATGTGATCTGGAAGCATATTAAAATTTAATTTAAAATTTGAAAGACAATTTGGAAATTAGTTTATTTATATAGTTATCCTGAAAACCCCGAAGTCTGAAAATTTGTTAACTTGCATTGTCATCAGGTTCTAACAAGTGTACAAAATTTCAGATTTCTACGTGCTCTAGAGGTATACTAAAAATAGATTACAATATTTGTGGTCAGATAGACATGGAGCAAGTAAAATAAAAGCTTTTGAAAAAGGACAGAAAAAAAATTCTGTGAGCGCCGATTGTTTTATTGTAGACAAACACAAAACAGGCTGGGAAGGAGGCTCCATAATCTGAAGTTAAGAAAGATACCATCACACTGGGTAGGTATTGGGTTGTGAAAATACACAACTAGGTTCGATATATAGGAGGGTAAGGTGAAAACTTCTCGGCTTGACCATGTAAGACTGATTTTCAGTTTAAAAACATTTTACTTTTCTATATAATCTCCCTTGACTTCAACACACTTTGTCCAGCGTTTCTCCAATATCAGTATTCTTTCCAGGAAATGGGAGTCTGGAAGGCTGTTAAATATTCATCTACAGCCCTCTCTACTTCTTCATTGGACGTGAAGCGTTTTCTATAAACAAATTTCTTTAGGTGTGGGAAGACATGGAGGTCTGCGGGTGCCAAATATTTAAATAGGGGAATGGCCAGCAAATCATACCTTAAATCCCGCAGTTTTCCCATTGCCATCACACTTTTGTGAGCAGGTCCGTTGTCCTGATGAACTTTTTAACTCTTTTCCTTTACAGATTCTGCGTAGAATCCATTCAAAAAGACAATATATCACAATAAAGTATTTTAAGGCATTTTTTGAGAAATAACAATCTTAAAGATCATATGAATGAAGATGAAAGTGCAGAAAGAAGAAATCACAGAGTTCAATTTTTCTAATGACGCTCGCTTTGCATATATAGGTTTTAGGTATTTCATTATATGATGATTGGTAGTATAGCACATATTGAAAAATAAATATTTTAATTCAATAAAATTGTTTGGCACATCAGCGTAATATATTAACTCGATTTTATTTAAAACTAGCAGGGTGACCCGGGGTACGCCCGGGATTTACCCGAGTGCTTATCTGCCCTAGTGAATATATATTTGGTTAGATCATTCCTCGGGCATTGCTCATCGAGCGAGCGTCTATAAATATTTCAATTTAATTTTTCAAACGACCTTTTTGAAAAGGGTTTTTAACTATATATATATTTGAAACATGGAAATTATAATACTTTAAATAAATAAAAATAGGGTGAACACAAATAAAACATACCAAATATTTCGAATTAGAGCAGTTATTTTAAACGGCGAATTAGATCAGTTATATCTAAAAATGAAAATATATAAATCTTCAAATCGAGCGAGCGTCTATAAATATTTCGATTTAGATCAAGTATTCTAAACGTATGTGTTATTAAGCGAACTATTATTAATAAAATATTGAGAAGATTCAGATTTTAAACGTATTTATAACCTTTTAGTACTTGATAGAGGGCGCTGTTCGTGAGCTAAGTAGAATAATTTGAATATATAGTTTTAATAATTGATTTATATATTTTTTTAAAATAGCCTATCGTCATCCCCGTTATTTTTTACCTGTGTATGGAAATTTAGGTTTGAATTAGTGAACTACTGCGAATTTGTATGCCGGACATACAAACCAACAAACAGACATACAAACATTCATTTTTATATATATAGAAGATATTGTATATGTGGAGTGGTATTTTACAAAATAGAATATTGTAAACCTATTTGGGAAATTGTTTGATGTAAAAACATTCATTATATGATAAACCCTGTGGAATTATGACCAATATCAAAGTTTGTAAATGGGAGAGTAATCAATATAACTGCTATCACGACTACAATGATCTAGAGTCATTTTCCCAAAACTCTTGAAGGGCTGATTTAGGGTACGATATAAACTTTCCTAGACTTGTTGCAACAACTCTATTGTGGGAATTCAACACTCTGTGTTCTGGATCTGTAGTTACTTCAATCATCGATGGGAATCAGTGTTTTCATCTTGAGAGATGACAATAGACGAAATAACAACTATTTAATTAAATAATAAAAAAAGAAAAAGGCATCTTCTGATCGTGAAACTAAAAGTTGCTGATGGCTTGCACCATCTGTAGCACGATCAGGGGAGATGCTTTTTTCTTTTTTTCTTAATTACTTCACCTGATCTCGCTCAGTACAATTTCACTTTTGTACTATTTTTTCATATTTAATAATATCCTCCAACTGGGAATTATTTTTTAAATATTCAAAAACCACAATTGTAAATATAATTTATATAGAGAGAATGTGTCTTTAATATAATGGTACAAACTTGCTAGGTAACAACTTAGAGCTTGTATATGGTCATGGTACAATGAATAACACAGGTATTTAGATTAACCTGCTTAACAATTCATAAAGACATTAAAAAAAGAATCTGTGATGAAAATGAAAAATTGTTAGGCGTCTCTCAACATTAAAACTAAACAAAATTTAGTTTAGAGCGGGGCGACAGGCCAAACTAAGGTCCATGACACAGTAGCAAACGTGTGATGTTTGCTTCGTAGCACACTATACGTGTATATTGGAACACAACCAGAAAGTCGAGGTGCTATATCGATAAACAACTGCAGTAAACACAACCCATTTGTCACAACACCCTGTCATACAAGGTCTCTCACCGAGGTCCTGAACGTGCTGCCTGAGATAGGCCTGCCAGGAAGCCAAGTCCAGATCCGAGTCTGCAGCCAGCACCACTTCTCTGGCACTAAAGATGAGCCGCAGATGTCGGTCAGAGCATCGCAGCTGGAGTTCCTGCATCAAAATGTTTCTTGATGTATTGGGGCGACATATGCACTAAAACTCAAGGCAAAGGCGATATTTTTGTGTTAATTTTAAGTCTAAATCATATATATATTTACATATATCCATCCTTTATGAATATATAAACACTAGACGAGTGCAATTCCTTCATACTGAAAGTATATCAATAATAAATAGTAGAAGTGCCATAGAATAGCAATACAGAAGTAACACATAAACCACAGGCAAAAAGTGTGTGTGATGGCAAAAATTGTATTATATTAGTGTTTAGGTTAGGATTTAATTATTTTTTGCAATTCATTTAGTTGTTTCAAAATCAATATAGTTTAAATAGATTGCAGCTTTTCCACCCAACCCCCGAGGTACCCGCCCCAACGCCTGAGTTGAGTGAGTGACTGCGATGGATCTTGACTGCGATGCCCATCTTCTCAGTAAGAATAAGAAAAAAATAGGTTTATAAAAAAAATTAATCCAAAATACTGGCATGTAAATATTTTTTCTATAAAAAAAATAAAAGAGCACATGGAAATTAGGCAAACATGTGTTTGCTAATGACTGCGACTGCATTTTTAAACGATTTTTTTTAAGAGATAAAAAAAAAGGCCAGAACAAAAATTAATAAAAAATACGAAAGCCATTATTTACTTACAGTAACGCTAATTTTGTTAACATTTTTTTAAAATTGCATTGTGTGCACTTACCGTAACTTAGTAACAACAACAACAATAGCCTTTATTGGGCACACGTGCCATACAGGATTCTCTCTGTAGGACAAAATAAATAAATAACAGATTAGCATCGTAGTTATATACAAATATTGGGTATTGACCTCGACCAATTATCGAGTTGGATCCGGTGTCTGTGCTAAATATTTTGATTGAGCTGATTTCCATTATTTATTAAAAGCGAATGCAAAGGGTCTGGATTTTACGACTTTTGCCATTAAAACATAAGGCGAATTGCTATTATAGCCGGTCTCTTGACGAATAATTTCTCTTTCTTCTTCCATTGCCGTACAGTAGAACATGTAGTGTGGAAAATCGAGACTAAATTCACCGTTGCATAAGGTGCATTTTATGGTCTTAGTTTTCAATAGTGAAACATGATTAATTCTCTGTACTACAAAAAGGCTTCTTACTTGTACAATGATTCTCTTTAAGGTTAGGGGGATATTGTCATTCAGATAGCATTCCATTGTAGGTGATGAATGAAAGTATTTATAGTGAGAGTAGAGTACTGATTTTCTTATTCTTACATAATCGAGCTGCAAGGACTGATCGGTTGCCGTTCTAATAATTAGGGGGATGTATCTTTGTAGAATATTGAAGTCTGTACATCCAACAAGCCATGAGAAGCCGGTGTTATTAAGTAGCTCTGTTATACTTTTTACCAGTCCGATATTCTGTTTTGAAGAAATTGAAATGTCCCACAAATGTGCCAAACATATTGAAGGTAGCCTGCTGCCGTCCATTTTCAGAATTCTAGTCCAGAATTTTAAAGTTAGTTTTTCACTGTGATATCAAGAGAGTTTCTTCCTGTTTCGGCCCTCAAAATATAGCCCGGAGTATAGCTTGGAAGGCACAGAAAACGTCTGAGGAAGGTATCCTGGATTCTATCTAGGATTAAGGCTTGATCATGTGCCCAGATTGGAGCCGCATAGAGTAGGACTGTCAAGATCATAGAATCCAACAATCTCATACTTGCGTGGAAGGATTTGAGCTTGGACTTCAAAATAATCTCCCCTACAGCACCCATCGCGGCCATGGTCCTGCCTCTATAATTTAAGGCAACTTGAGTGAAAGAAATCGAAGGGGTTAGCGGGTAACCCTGGTACGTATATTTTGAAGTAACACTTAAAGGACTTTGACCCCAATACCATCTTTCTGAACGCGCCACCTTTCCTCCATTACGGAAAACCATTATTCTTGACTTGTTTTCGTTCAGAGTTAGTAAGTTAGTTTCTAGATAAGTTTTCAGTATATTGATTTTCAATTGAAGGTTTATTTTAGAATCACCGATCAAAACAATATCGTCGGCATATAGGAGGAGGTGTATGTTTCCGAAATTGGGTAAGTATATTCCTGAGAATCCCGAGTCATCAAATATTTTAATCAAATCATTGATAAAGAGTAGGAATAGGCATGGGGATAGTGGGTCACCTTGGAGCACCCCCCGAACGAATTTCAATGAATTCAGTGATAGAATTGTTCCAACGAACCGCAGCGGTCATGTCTTCATAATAACGTTTAAGTTGACAAATCGGTAATTCAGTCCTATTTAGACTAGTTTTGTCCATAGCAATGCGTGAGGAACCGTGTCAAAAGTCTTTTTTAAGTCTACGAAGAAGGAGTAACATTTGCCTCTTTTCTTCCTTAGGGCAAGTTGGATTACAGATGTCAATATGAAAATGTGATCTTGACATGAGTGAGCAGATCTAAAGCACGCTTGATTCTCTGGGATAATATCATTAGTTTCAATCCATTTGACTAGGCGGGACCTAAGTATTGCTATAAATAGTTTCGCGAAATTGCTCAGCAGTGAGATTCCGCGGTAGTTGGATGGATTATCAGAATCGCCATTTTTAAAAATCGGATGAATAATAGACCTCGAGAAGGAGGATGGGAATACAGCTGATCTTAGTATTCTGTTGTATAGATCCTTTAGTAACAGTAAGTAACTGTGGGGAAGGAGCTTAATCGCTTCGTTCGGTACCTCGTCGATTCCAGCTGCCTTACAGTTCTTTAAACGCGAGATTTCTTCTATTATCTCCTTCATTGTAACGTAACTTAGTAACATAAATTTCTCTCTCAATACTCAATACTTTTGTAAAAAAAAAGTAACACTCGTATAAAAAGACATTTAAAAAAAAATACTCAAGCAACTTGAAAAAAAATGCAGAAGGCTCATTGGTCGCTTAGTTGGCCTGGTGTTGTTACTTCGCCTCGTATTTACTCCGCGTAAAAAAAAGTTCTATAAATAAAAAAATAAATAGCCAAAAATACTAATCAAAATGTAACCGAAAATTTTCCTCAGGTTTATAAAAAGCGACATGCACAATTTAAAGAGGTATATGCAATTTACCAAATTAAGGTGAGAGAATGTTTCACCATTCTTATTTTAAAAGGATTACTAATGGGATTTAGATTACTTTCCTCTTAGCAAAAATGTTCCATTTAATAATTATGAAAATTTCATGAATCATCAGGTGGCTCCTTGTAAAATCTAAGCCGTTATGAAGACTGACATGAACGATACTTTAAATCCATTGTCTTTAAATTGACTTGATTTTACCAAGCTGGCGTAGTGTCTTAGAAGTGAATCAATTAGATTGCTGAGATTCTTGCTAGATAGTGCAAATACGTTTATGTCTAATTTGTTGTTTGGTGGATTTAGACGGGTGGATACAAATGATGGCATGTGTATTATTCTTCTAACATCATCATTAGTATTATTAATGCGGTAGTTTCCCTTCTGCATCACAGAATTGTGTCCATACATTTATACTTACAATATTCAGGAAAGTGGTACCTCACGTATGATGCGGTCAATACCAAGGTCAATGACAATAATCTTACCTTTGAAGAAATATATACGTATATAATAAAAGAAAATAAATCAAAACTGACAGCTTATCTAAATCATGACTGGTACAAACCATTGAAACAATTAGAAGAACTTCAAAAACTCAATAGAAATCAACAAACAGATTTAGCAAGACTAAGAAGTGGCCATATAAAAACCGTAAAATTTCAAAATGGACAAAAAACCTTCAATAACTACTAAAAATGCAATAGTACGGAAGCTTCTCCGGAACATATCATGCTCAGAACTGACAATAGAGGACCTATTTTCCAGGCCTATAACTACCATCGCAAAATTGGAGAGGAGTGGACTTCAGGAATTGGTTTAACCATGGAGATAAACACCACCACCACCAAGCACAAATGGCCTTTTAAAGGGGAGAGCCTTGTATATACTCGATTCTTTAATTAAAAGGGCATATATATATTGGATAAAATAATATATAATATTTGATCCAATATATGCCTTTTTATATTTAAATATATCTGTCTAAGGATTGCTCTATTTTCAATACTCGATTCTATGTATGAAATCCTGTCACTAGGTGTGATGATGATCAAATCAATATCGATTAAACTTACTACCCTTCTCACCAAATGTTTTCAAAAATATCTTTTTTTTTTTCGAAATTTTATGCAAGAAAATATTAATATAAATAAAATTTTTAAATAATTATAAATATATATTGTTTTGAAAATAAAAAAGAGTACGCCAACAAGATAATTCAAACTTACTTTGTTGATGGGCACCGTCACAAGAGGCTCACCATCTGGGGATCCAGCTGAATGCCAGATGTTGAGATCAGAGCCCTCCAGACAGGCCCAGACCTTGGTGTTGGTGGTGACTCTGCCTGACCTCTGCAACACACAGCGCAGTGATGGTCCTGTGTATGTTTTGAAAGAAACAATTACAGGTAAGAGATGTTTATGCAAATTGTGAGAAAAATGTATATTACATGGAAGTTAATAGGCCAGAAGCTGAAACAAAACATATCCACACAGATACACATAGAATAAAAATAGTTGGTAATTTAAAAAAATAAAATTTTGTTCTATTCTCCTTTTTTTTAATGTTGAATAACTCTATTGTTTAATTATTTATTCCCAGAGGGTACACATAGTAAACACAATGACGAGCGATTGACATTCATGGAGAGTGTGAACCAAAGTATGGATCAAAGAGAAAGATCTATAGACCTAACCTTCCCCACTTACTCCCCAAACAACCACCGTATGACAATAGTCCTACATTGGTGGCGGCGGACCTGTGACTTCAGGACCTGCCAGGCTGGACAGCCCAACTAGGAGAAGCGGGTAGCGGATGAACCACTTCGAGAACCACCCTAGTCATCACTAGGCAAGCTGCTTGAGTGTACATTGTGTGATGTTGAAGATACTGTACAAGAAGTAATGGGGATGTCAAAGTACATTAGCTGGCGGTAGGAAAAAGGAGGAGGGGGAGCAGTAACAAGCTCGATAAAAAACCTGGGTTCAGCTGGCCCGGCTGATAGTACCCTGTAAGGGCTCCTAATCCAGGGATACAGGATGAGCAGCGTTTGTACTCCATGTTAGGAGCGGCTGTACATGGCGTCTGTTCCTCATGTCAGAGGCGGCCATTTCATATTGGAGCTAAGTCGGCCTGCCACTGAGTAGTGCTCCCAGTCTTAATGACAAAGGCAGACGCATTCTACTTCACCCAGCCAAGTCTCAAACTTTACAAGCTCGATATTATTTATTGATTGAGTGGAGATAAGAAAGAAGAAGAAGCTGGCGGTAGAATATTTTAATTGCTAGATATTAGAGATGTCTACCAACAACTAAACGGTAGATGAATATTCGGCAAAAATGTTGACAATCAACACCCAAATATTACTGTATGAAGTCACTGAATTACCATTTGGTATCAGTGCGTGGATACAATGCTCGCAGGTGTTGATGGAGTCATCGTTTACTTAGATGATATTTTAATAACTGGATCCACTATGGAAGAACATAATCAGCGATTAAAAACGGAATTAAAATTTGTCAGAACAAGGAAAAGAGTAAAAAAAGAAAAATGCAAATTAGCAACCTCAAGCCTGAACTATTTAGGATTTTGTATAAATGAAATGGGAATTCAACCGACAACAGAAAAGATAAAGGCTATTAAGGAGATGCCAGTTCCTCGAAATAAGAAAGAACTACAATCATTCATAGAGGATCAGTAAACTATAATGAGAGATTTATAAAGAATAGAGCTGATTGACTTGAACCGCACCATAGATTACTTGATGACAAAGCCAGCTGGAGATGGTCACACAGAGAAGTCCAGGCTTTTCAAGAGGTCAAGAAAACGCTGAGCTCAGATCAAGTACTGACTCATTATGATTTGTATAAACCTTTAGTGTTAACCTGTGGTCCTTCACACTACGGGGCTGTTTTAACTCACGTAGAAGGGGGAAATGAGAGTCCTATAGCCTACGCCTCAAGGACCTTAAAAAGAACAGAAACTATGCTCAGATAGATAAAAGCAACATTAGAGCAATAATCTATGGCATAAACAAGTTCCACAAGTATCTTTACAGAAGGTGTTCAAAATCATAACTGACCACCAACCACTCCTAAGGATATTTAGTCCATGTAAACCTGTGCCACAAGTTTTATCTCCCTGAATGGCGAGATGGAGTTTGACAATTTATCATCATATGGTTACTCCATTGAATACCACCCAGGAAGCGGAGTTGGACATGCTGATGCACTGAGCAGAATACCATTGAAGTCAACAGGATTGAATACAACTGAAGAAATACCAGTTATGTTGATTGATGTGGATGAAATGCCACCAATATCAGCACACAAAAGAATTAGCTGAATCGACTAAATTTAAAAGAGTACTTCAGTGGGCATTAAGAGGTTGGCCTACATTCAGGGAAGATAAAGAATATTCGCCATATTTAGGCAGGATCATTGTCTTTTGTGGGAACAGTTGTGATATCCAGAGCCTTAAGAAACCAAGTTTTGAACTTCTTGCACACTGCACATCCAGGAATAGTGAGGATAAAAGAAATTGCAAGAAGTTTGTTTTAGTGGCCGAAAATGGACGAAATCGAAGAAGAAATAAAGCGATGCAGAGAATGTCAACACATCACAATAATTTCCCACACAAACCACAATCCTGGGTTTGGCCAGCTGAGTCTTGGACCAGACTTCATATTGACTCTGCAGGAGCTATACGTGGTCAAATGCTCTTGATAGTGGTTGATGCTTTCTCAAAGTGGAGTCTGAAGACATTCCAGTTCAATGAATGACCGTACGGGAGCTTGTATGGAAGTTGCAAAGATTATTTACTTTGGATTGCCAGATGTCTTGGTATCGGATAATAATCCGTCTTTCAAGAGTCAGAAATTTGAAAATATTTTGAAGAAAAATGGAATAAGACATATCTGCTCGGCACCCTACCATCCAGCATCCAATAGACAAGTAAAGAGATAGAACCATTAAACGGGATTAAAGAAGAGCAGGAACGAGGAATTTAACCCGGCACTAAACAGACTACTATTTACGTTAAGAAACACTTCTAATGGGACTACAAAAAGAGAGAGAAGTCCTGCTGAGCTCCTAATGGGTAGGAAGACTAAAACTCTGCTTGATCGTGTCCATCCAGACTTAATGCTGCGACAAAGAGATGGCCAGGAGCGGGTAGGAGCTAAGAGTGCTTCATCGTAGGTTAATGACCGGGATAGGTAGCTTCTAGGAATTCTAATCCGAGCCACTGTCTCCAGGAATTACGATATACTGGATGGATGTGAATGGTCAGGAAACACAACGACATATAGATCATCTGAGATCAAGAGCAATAAAGGAAGAACAGGATCCGTATGAGGGCTCAGCTCGGATAGAAGGTCCATCAATTGAGCACAATGATAATAACGCCGAGATTGAGGGCTCAGCTCAGTTATGAAATCTACCAAGCAATAGTTCTGAAGAGCCACCACCCATCCAAGATAGAGGGCTGGAACTTCGGGGTAGACCCCTACGCGATATTCAACTTCCTAATTACCTCAAAGACTGTGACTTGTCTTAGAGGGGAGAAGTATTGTGTATTGTCATTCTTAGCAACAGAGTATTGTTTTCATCATCCTATATGTATATAAGTCAGACCAACCAAATAAAGAGCTATCATCATGTGACATCTGCTGGCCTTTTCTAAATCCTACACGCCATCGAGGATATCACAAACTTACTTAGAATGCGAAGAATAAGGAATGCCCAAGGTATTCTCAATGAAAGATTTACTGAATTATTGAACAAATCACATTTAAGACAATGTTTTCTACTCATAATCAAATACTCAGTTCAAAAATGATAACTAATGGGAAATAGGAGCCTGGAAATTTATTATTTCCTTACTTTACCTTAATTCGAGAATCAATTGTAACAAGACGTAGCGAAGAAAGAAGCTACCCTACCTCCACTAGGAGTAGAGGCCCCGTTAGCCTCTGCCCCTCCAGACAGTGCGGGCGCACGGCCAGCCTGCAGCAGAAGTAGCCAAACAGCGGCAGTTGGTGATGGGCATTCTCCAGGTTCTCCAGCAGCAGGTCGTGGGCGTGGGGCTCCGGCGAGGAGTCGGCTAGTTTGAGGGAGGCCCGGGCCACCAGATCGAACCTCTCCCCAGACAGCCCGGCCGCGGCCTTCCTGCCCAGCGTGCGGCTGAGGGATGATGAGATCCTCTTCTTCAGCTTACGTGGCGTGCTCGCAATGCTAAGATCATTCTGTAGGAGACAGCTATACACTTCCATTCGAAGTTCAAAGTCAGGAGGAACATCGTGGCTGAACACACACATATATTAGGTCATAATACGACTTTGTTCTTCACAATAACTTCATAATTTCTATATAATCCAATTTATCTCTCCCCAAACAAATTACGTTTTTGGTAACTTTATATAAATGTAATCTCAAAAACGTTTTTGTTATTACATACTAATCAAATTAGAGGGCTAAATATTTATGAAGCAGACAATTTACATTGTTCAATTAATTGATAACGAAAGGACTATTTTTTTTCCAAATTGCTTAACACTATTTAGCTTGAGGTAGTACATAGTTGTTTTCATATAATTCATTGTAGTCTCAATTATTGAAGACAATGAGTGATCTAGCCATACTAGAGCTAGTATCAAGCAATATAAAATAGCAATATGTGCCAACATTGTGTATTTTTCTAATTATTCTCATTTTAAATATCATTATATAAATGATAGAGAGGGAAAACCAAGGATCTGATATTATAAAGGTTACACCCAGAAACTGACAGAAGAATAACTTTTTTAACAGAAGGTCACGCGTGGGATTGGGTAAAACAGTCTTGGGTTTAGCTTCAAAAATGGAAAGTTGACAAAAGGTATGTGGATGACAAATTATGGATGAAGGGAGAAAGATTCCCGCATCGAAACTTTACATTTCCCCAATATACTTCACTTCATCACTTCCAATGTTTACTAAAAGAATGTGCTTCGACAGATGATCAAAAAAATAAAAGTAAACTTATGTGCGGGGGAAGAATTTGTATCACACCACATGTCCACCGCTGTTAGAAGAAGTTTTCACATAGAAACATAGAGTCCAGTTTGGCTACTTGTATTCACGGAAGTGTGTAAGTATAAAAGTTAAAGTATAATTGTCAAGAAAACACAGCGGTTTAAAACGATGATTTTTCTCTATATCCATCATCAGCTTGTTCACCACTTCTGTAAGTCCTTGCTTCTAGGGTCTTGGCGAAAGTGCTAATATTGATATGAAAACCATATGAATGAAATCACAAAAATACAATTTGGGACAGACAGAACTAGGATAAAATAGGGCAATATACAAATAATATTGTATATGCAGAGAGAGGTTTCTAACAAAGTTTTACTATACTTGTATATATTGCTGCTCTATTGTGAAGTTGGTATTTAAGTCACACAACAGAGAATTTAGAGAAGTGTAGTTACAAGATGATGGCGTCGTCGAAGCTGATGTCCGTCATGCTGCGGTCCACAGTGTTGGCCAGCACAGTGTCGTAGATCTCTGTGCCGACACGCAGGATACAGAACACGGCAAACCGCCGGTAGTCTCCTCGGTTCTTGAAATGGTCGGTGCCTTTCCAGATGAGAGGCATCCTGAGATCTGGGGGAATATACACCAGCACTTAATACAGAAGTTTCCTTAATATGGAGGTATGAACTGGTCTAAGATGCTTGCATACTAATTCTGTACATATTTAAAATATCTTTCTTTCTATTCTTTCCAAATTCTGTTTATCTTTAAAGTGCAAGTGTCCCTAGGGGGACATAGAGCTCTAAGTCGAAATAAAGAATAAAGATGCCATCTTTTTCCACCAAATATCTCTACAGACCTTACTACAATGATAAAAGTTATTAAATGAGAATTTAATCTCCAGACCGCTCTACTATTGTATTGTATTTGTTATATCTCATTCACAATAACGTTTATCATTGCAGTAAGGTCTGTAGATATATTTGATGATATTATTAAAATGAAACACATGCCAGTAAAATAAATTGTTACAAATTATATCGATCGATGGCAATTAATTTATAAATTTAATATTAGAATATGTATAACCCACAGGTTCACTCCTAGAGCGTACAAAATATGTCTAAACTACCGGAATATCAGTTAGAACGAAGTCTTTTTTTGTGGTTTTATTTACAATAGCGGCCAGATTTCAAGATATTAAATAGCATTAAACAGTTATTTTGGGGGAAATTTTACAGCGTTACCACAGGTTGAGGTTGGAAATTCCTATAAGAGTGGCCATCTGAAATCTTTGGTATTGGAAAGCTGAGCAGAGATGAAGAGAAGACGATCCACTGTTTGGTCCTCATTCTAGCACTAGGGAATATCGAATCCTCTTTCAAAATTTCCGCGTAGTTTGTTTGTGCGTAGCCATGGCCATTTACGATGGTTGTTGAAGTGCCCTAATATTATATTCTTGGTAGAATTAGAGATCTACATATTTGGCGGGGCTAAACATCTTCTTAGATTTCTGGTTGAGTAATCCATTATGCATAGGTCTATCTGTAGATTCTGTGTGAACCGAGATCTTTTATTGCGGGCAACACTTTGCAGTGAGTTAGAATGTGCAGGAATGTCTCTGTGTCCTTTGACACAGCGGAGTTGTACATTACGTGTACAATGTAGGTCGCAGATGACTTCTGCATAGAGCTGGGTTTTGGGGGGCCGAGGACTGCATATGGCAGAAAGAGCTTATTGGTAGTCTGACAATAGGGAAGTTTTCATGTCGGGAAATCTGGAAAGATTTAATCACGTAAAGAATGACCGTGAGCTTTCTGCTTGTAATATTGAACAGTGTTCAGGTTGATAACTGTACAAAATTTCTGATTTCCAAGTTCATTAGAAACTGATTACAAGATTGGCGGACAGAAATGAAGCAAGTTAAATAAAAGCTTTTATAGCTTTTATAAAGCTATCACTGGGGTTTAGGCCTTAAATAGGCGCAAGTTTTCTTGCAGCGGATTGGTCAATTCCTAGTACGCAGTGGGAAGTGACCTAAGCAAAACCACTACAACTTTAATGAGAGTCTTTGCTTCTGGTTTGGGGAACCTAAATTTATTGAATTATATCACAAACTTATAGAGATACAATGTATTTGTGTTGAGGGATAATTGGTACATTTTAAATTGTATTTATGATTAATCAATTAATTAAATAGTTAAAAGTAACAAAATATTAATTGAGAAAAGTGAGCTAATTCACAACACACGGTGTCGTGAAAAAATCTGTGCTCTTATATTTGGTCATAAATAAATAAATATTTATATAATTAATATATAAATGTATATGTGCGATGATGGTATTGGAAACACATTACTGAAATATAACAGATATTTTAATATAAATATTGATTTTTGGCAGTTTTTTTTTATTTTAACTCCAAGAAGGTTTTAGATAGGAACCTGAATATTCGGATTCCTAACTCGTTTGAGGTCTTGAACAATCTCTGAAAAATCACTTCTCAACTCCCAACAGTTTCCGACTCTTGACTTCGTGCAGCAGATAAGATTTAAAAAGAAATATAGGAATTGGTTCATTCCCGGCCACTCTGACAACCCAGAAGTCTAAAAATGTGTACACTTATATTGCTAAGTGGACGAATGAGTAAATGTTAAAATTTCATACTTCTATGTGCTCTGGAAGTATATCAAAAAATTGATTACAAGATTTGTGGACAGACAGACATGGAAGCAAGTTAAATAAAAGCTTTAAAAAAATAGATTTCGTAAAAAATAAAGCATTTTTCCCAAAGCGTGTTACACCTACTTGAGATAGCAACTGTGGCGAGAGAAGGCTCCACTTTGATGGCAGATGGTCTGTAGCACATTAAGTCAGTTTCCTTCAATCTGAGGTGGAAAATAAAATTACTGACGTTTCAGCTGTGGGCCTGTTTATCGCACGACGGTGCAGCTCTGTGCGGTACGCGGCCAGCCTGATGTCTGAGGTCAGCAAAGACTTGACAGCCGCTAGAGTCTGGTCGGTGTGGCGACATGCAGCCAGTAGCCGGGTGGTGCCCTCTTTCATCTTCATCTCCAGGGAGAGCTTCTCTTCTAAGTCGCATGCCTGCAACACCAATACATATTGTTACGGAGAATAAAAAGGGCGTATTCCAGAATAGAATGTTTCAGAACGTTCAAGAAAAATGTAGAAAAATCGGAGAACAACTGATTGGTCAATCTAAAGCGATTGCGCAAGGCTTAGCGCTGGCGGCTTTCTGATTGGCTGACCAACCATGACCGTTCTGGAAAGATCTACTCCGGTATATATAGGGATAAGTAACTCATGCCCAGAGAGAAGAAAGAGAAGAGAAGGAGAACGAAGCTTCGTGGTGGACTCCAATTAAAATTATTTTATTTATTAGGCTTAAATAAAGTCCTAAAGATCCTTTGTACCCACAGAAGTTATTCTTTGTCAACCAACAACGCAATATGATAAGGCCGATATAATTGTAGTAGTCATTTTTACTCTTAAGTTCACCACAATCTACAAACGTAGAAAGGATTTCAACTTTGTGTACCTTCATAAAATACCTTGCCTATGTGAATGACTATAATTCCCACCCAATATGCAAATGGAAGGCAGATTTCTCTTAAAGAATTTGCATTCACAATTTGGTTGATTGTAAAAAGGTCTTGCGATGCCTTGTGCAAAAAATAAGAAACACATACCGGTACGTATTGGAATTTGGTCGATGAGGAAACCTAGCCTACCTGGAATCATAACCGTGATATTGATGCTCGATATGACATAACCGTTACAAGAATATGGAATTGATGGATCCACGAGGGCCATACACAACGTTAAGCAGGATCTCAACGTCCAAGAGGTCAGACATCTTGTTCTTATGGCCCTGCAGATCGTACACCCACGCCAGTTTGATAGAACTATGGCATAGAGTCCAAACTGTGTTAGACTCAACGGCCTTAGCTGTTATTGTATCCAGAAGCGAATACTCTAAGTACTGATTTCTGCAACACTAAAATTCAAAATCAAAATTACAAGCTTAATTAATACGTTCTCTCATTATGCACTATGTGTTTAATGAATATTTTACTTCTATTTGAATTCTTTCTTGTGTAGCAATTATTTTAGAATTAGCCAGTAATTTAAATCTTTTATGAAAATAATAATAGTAGGTACATACATTTTTAGCCATGAAATGAACTCCATAATATATGTGCAAAAAATATATAGACAATTTCTTTGAACCTATTTTTTATTGTGAGCGAGAGAAAATACATTCATATACGCGAGAGCTGTTCGATAAGTAAGTTAAAAAATAAAGAGAACATTGTTTTTAGAAAATGGTGTTTTATTTTTCAACATAGTCGCATTCAGCTCCACACACCTCGTCCAGCGACGTACAGATTTTTTTATCCCCTCGGAAAAGTTCGATGTTTCGAGGTCCTCAAAGTTCCATTTACATCGTCGATATCTCTTCATTTGATGAAAGTGTCCTCGTCCCAGCCATTGATTTAGATATGGGGAGAGGAAGAAGTCGCACGGGACAAAATCTGGGGAATAAGGTGGATGAGAGACCAATTGGAAACCTAATTCGAACAATTTGGCAGCTGATACATTTGACCTAAGGGGCGGAGCATTATCGTGATGAAAAAATCACTTTTTCCATTTGGCACGCAATTCTTCCTTTAATCGATCCCAAAGTGCTGTATAATACTCTCCTGTTATTGTTTTTCCATTTCCAAGTAGCAAATTAGAATTGTTCCTTGGGAATCTCAAAAGACAGTGGCTATCACCTTTCCGGCTGACACAAGTCTTTGCCTTCTTTGGAGCCCTTTCACCCGGACCTGTCCACTGCTTTGACTGCTGTTTGGACTCTGGTGTGTAGTGGTGTGATCCAGGTATCGTCTACCGTCTCTAAACGACGCCAAAAGTCCCAAGGAATAAGAGCGATTAACGATAAAAACACTGCTGGGAAATGTCTGTCCGCATGCAATCGCAGCACCCATCCGGCACACAGCTTCTTCATCTGTAATTTTACATGAAGGATATGGTGTACCCTATCTAATAAGATGCCCATGGTCTCAGTTATCTCACGTATCTTCACTCATCGATCTTCCATAACGGTTCAATATGGATTTTTAATACCATTTCTGGCGTGTTTACATCCATAGGCCATCCGGGACATGGTCATATTGTGTTGATTTCGGCCACGTTTAAATTCATTCATCCAGTAATAAATGATCTGATGGGGCTGAAGTCCATGAAGGAAGACGACCAGCGTTTAAAAAATAAAGGTTTGCCAACAGCTCGAAATTTATTTTTATCCATTTTGGAATCAATCGTTACGGCGCGCTTCCTAGAAGGCGAGCACGAGGTTTGATGTCATATAAAAGAACCACCATGGAGATAGCTAGGTGTCGCCTTCACCTTACTTATCGCCCCCGTATATACAACTTTTAACGTCAGATTTTTTTGGAACAATATTTACATATTAGTTTTTAATTAAAAAGGCATATATTGGATCAAAATATAATTTATTTTACCAAGTTGTTGACACACATTAAATATGTTATAACACCCTGATAAAGGTTGGCGTTCAGCCAACTGAAATATTGGTAAAATAAATTATATTTTGATCCAATATATGCCTTTTTAATTGAAGATTTATTTATGGATTGCTCTATTTTTAAAAATCCGTATTAGCTTTTATTATGGTCATATTAGAATTCAATATGGACATTTTTGATTGTGTGAATATATGTAAAGCTTTTAAACTTCAATACAACATTTTAACAATTGATAACGGTATTTATGGTATAACAACAGTTTAATAGAGTTTAATAACGAATATGCTCATGACTTAACAATAATATTTGAGAGTTTAACATTACATAGTTTAATATCGACGACGTCTTAAAGTTTAAAAAACAGTTCATATAAAATAACATCACTTTTTAAAACAATAACAAAATGTAAAAAAAGATAGTTTGATGTTGAAAATATTTACGATTTAAAAATTGAAGTCTTCTTTTTGAAAAACTTCCCTATTTAGTATAACTTTTTAAATACTATATATTTCATCCCACAAACAATTCTTAGATTATAAATCGGTACATTTATTCATTCTTATATTTTATCTAATTTGAAGGGTTTTACATATTTTTCAAATTTAAATCACAATGGTATACTCAGGTGAGGTAAACAACAGTCATGAATCTCTGAAGTTTGGCGTGTAGCCACACGAAATATTGGGTGGAAAATATATATTTACACACTGGCCCCAAAAACTGCATCACCTAGAAATACTTATGTGAATTTTTCAGAAAAATTTGCATACTTAATAAGAACATTAAAGCATGTAAATGATCTATTTTTCTGAAACCGTAACTAGAATAAAAATGCATTAAAATAGCTTCGTCATGTTAGGATATTTAAATAAACCTCCTAGTGAGAACACCTTGTTTTTTTTTTTTTTTTTTTTTTTAATTCTCAAAATCATCTCTAGTCTGTAGAATGACAAGGCATAAAAAAAAGCGCCATAAAAGCGAATTTCTGATTTTACAAGAGGCAGAATCATCAGAGAAGGTAGAAGAGAGGTAGAGAAGGAAGGTAGAGAGCGGCGGGGACAGATGAATTTATAACTTGATATGATTTAAAACGTATGGACAACTGATTATAATCAGTTGTCCATAGTATTTACGTTTCACAGACCTCTTCCCTCAATATACGACGGTCGTCCCCCGGCGCTTTTATTTTGACTCAGATAAAACGACGTTTGACAAGTTTTACTGCAGATGTTTCTTTTTACAGAACGACAAATCGTAATTTATTTTAAAGAGAAATAATGACTATTCCTATTATTAGGGATGAAGTATTTCCCAGGAATTCCCATCCCTGGATACTTTTATTTTTCCGTTCATCATTACTCTTCACAATTCATCCTTTTATACTTCATCCCTAAGAATAGGAATAGTTGTTATTTCTTCTTAAAATAAATTACCATTTTCGTTCTGTAAAAAGAAACATTTGCGGTAAAACTTGTCGTTCTATAAAGGTCGTTCTATAATCATAAGCCGCATTATATTGTGTTACTCAGATAAAAGCAATTGTTCAATGGCGGAAGTTGAACTATTTTTTCTGAGATTTTTTTTTCAATAAACACTTCTCCTTCACTCTTCAACTTTTCGGTTATTAAGAAATATTAATTCATCTCCTTTTTAGTGTATTTAAAAAAAAAGCTTTTTTAAAAACATTTTTTTTTAAATTCATTATGATAATAGAAACATTCTCGGTCTTTTTTCTTTTTAATAGACGAAGTTTTTTTTTGTAATTTCCTATGAAAAGATGATGAGAGAAAGTTATCACGGACAACACCCCGAGTTAAAAGAAAGAAACAAAGCAGGTGAGAAGGGCGAGTAGAACAAGAAAACACACAAAAGCACGTCGAAGTGACGAGGGCTCCGCTTCACGCCCCAGATCCGGACAGCACAAAGGGGATCCACCAGGAAGATCGCGGTCCGAGTCCAATTAATATCTGATCGCCGCTGATCCGGGACTCCGAGGTCATCTTATGACCTTCAGTACACTTCCCCAGGTGTGGTTGCTTATTGTCATCTTTTGTAGTTGATAGAGAACAACTTCAGGATTTCTGGATTTGCCCTTCAAAATGTTCCACGATAGATTCAGGGAAGGCTGAGAAAGGAGATCGATCGTAACGGTGATTCCTCGGGGCAATCGTGTTTCAGATGTCCATTAGGTCGATCAATTTTAGAAACATAAAACTTTGTCAGTTTTTACTTAGGTTATCTGTTTGAAATTTGTTTAGATTCGGTTCCAAAATCACTTTATTAGGTAGCGTTTAAAAAGAGCAACCTAGTTTATGATAAATGCAACAATGAATGTGAAATTATTCACATATTAAACAAAATGTTAACGCGGGATTCAATCCCGGTTCATGACTGTCGGGAACCGAGGGTGTTACCCACTCGTCCACCGACTCTTTTTGCTGTTGTAATTTGTTTGATAATATCTTGCTCGGTTATATGAATTTTTATCAGCTGGGCACTGAGTCTGTTAATGCATCATTAACATGCATCTGTAAATGTGTGT